>JAQZBX010001412.1:25229-83696 GCA_029593785.1 Cabassous unicinctus | reverse complement strand
CTTTTTTCTTTTTTTTAGTGCACATATGTCATAATAAAGTAATGCCCAGCTAAGTGCTATAGGGGAAGGCAAAGTATGCTGGCTGGCTATAGGAAGTGACACCATACACTGACAATCACACCATACAACAGCGCCAAACGACTATTCAACCACTTATCAGACACATATGAAAATCCAAAATGTTTTATTTTATTTTTTTTTTCCTTAAATAGAGATAACCAGTAAACAATTTTCAGAACTTGGAAGTTTAAAAACGTGCATATAAAAATGGGCATTATATACTTTTTATTGAATGTGGATTGACTGCAGTCTGCTAAGAAAAATGGGGTGTGGGAGCTGAAGAAAAAGGAAGTTGTCTTTTTTTTTTTTTTAAGGCTTGCTTGTGAAAGGAACAGTTGTAAAAACAAAATTGCTTGAAGCAGGGTCAGCTTAGTGCTTCACAGTTTGACTGCTTCTCTAAGAGGAGCCCTTCCTGCGCACGTGCATTCAAAAAGCACAAAAAAAGTACAAAGACAAACATCGAAAACACACTGCGTCAAGTGCAGCACCGACTTTGGTCAAATAAAAAAAAAACAAAAACAAAAGAAAAATTAATAATCACTAAGCTTTTCTACATGATATAAGCAGGTATTGCATATTTTCATATATCTGGGTGGGTGGGGGGATAAAGGAAGACTCCAAATAAATTGTAAAATGCAGCAACATCCAAAATACTGATATTCTAAGCATCTACAGATCTCAGAATAGCACTGCCACTGACCATACAGGACAATAAAGACTACTCCTATCTGCGGAACAACTAACTTTCTATTTAGTTCTAGATGTCGAAACTGACGATGGCTGACATAAAAGTCACATTTACAAAAAGTGTCTCCAAATGCTTGACTAGGGAAAAACCCCTTTCAATAGAGGAGCATGTGCAACAATTCCACAAATAATCGCTATCCAGGGCAAGGCACATTGATATGGAATTTTTGTTTTCGTGCAAATTAAGGAAAAAAAACAAAACAAAACAACATTGTTTCGGGGGGGAAAGATGAGGAGCAAAGTGTCTTCCCAAGAATTTCAGTTACTTGATTGTATAGGACAGTAGTAGAACCCTTCTGAAGGGCTGAAAAACATAGTTTAAAGGCAAGTGCCTAGAGTAGGGATTACAATATTGTGTCTTAATGCACTCTACTTTATCCTACATTAACTATATAAAAATTAGTTACTAACACTAAAACATGCAGAGACTTTCTCTGATCAGCGGGGCTTGCCAACCAGAACGTATATATATGTATAGTATAGGAAACCTTCTTGAAGTTGCATGGGAAGCAAAGGGGTGCTTCGCTGTCTGGTAGAAAAATCACTTGCACTTTTTTTTTGATATTTTTTTTTTTTTTTTACATAAGATACAGGACATTTGGGGGTGCAAACTTTTTTTTTTTTTTTCCCCGAACAAGTACCCTTGATCTGAATGGGCACCAGCATTTGTGTCAGTATTGGTTTCATTATTATTATTTTTCCCGTAGCCCAGTTCAGGGACGCAAAGGTCTTTAAAATTTCTGGACAATCTCTGGAACAATGAGGTGTCTGATAACTGATAAATCCTATGTTGCCGGATATATGTAAAAATTTTCAGAATTGGCATAATCCATTATAGTGACTTCTAGCTTAGAAAATTAACAGATACCATGATTTCATTTTAGTTATGTGCTTTGATAACAGAAAATAATTAATTAGCATTTAATGTAGTTAACATATTGTGGTAAAAGCACCATTAGATTTGTTTTTTTGTTTTTTTTTTTTAATTTTCCTTCAGTTTTTAAAGGGATACAAGTTTAACAATAAAAAACATAAAAAGCAAAAATAGCTCCCCTTTTTCTTGCAAGGCTGTTTTTTACCCCAATAATTTAGAGTCCTGGGGTGGGAGGACTTGAAAAACAAAAATAGAATTTTCAACAATCTCTATCTTACAAAGATATTTAGCTATCCAATGAAATTGCACTTTACTCAATTCAAAATTCGATTGTTTTGATTGATTCCTGTCAGTTTCTGTCAAAACAGACCATCTTCCCCATTTCCATGTGAATTTTTGTGTCTTTGTTGAAATTGTTGAAAAAATGTTTTTTTTTTTAAGTGCAGCATTTCAAAACTTTTAAAAAACTGAATAGTAGTAGTAGTAGTTTGCCATTTTCAGAATTGTTCTGCAACACGAGTGGATTCATTGTCCTTGCGGGCCATGTTATACACTTAACTGCTGACTGCTGAACCAAACCAAACTAAAAGAAAAAATAAAAAAAGGACTATAACTGCATTTTCTTTTTCCAATATGTTACAGAAAAACATTGCCCTTTGACTGTCCCGTAAGTTATATATTGCAGATCTCAGCTACTACAAAAGATTTAGTTCTCCATGTGCCTCCTGATTGCTCAAGGAGGAACACCTGTGTGGGAAAATTCATGAAATACTGTGAAACAGCCAGGCTCCGTAGGGAAGTGTGTTACAACGGGAAGCCAGTGAGCAAGGGGTAGACCTCCTCTAGCCACATCACCTAATGCTCACGCTACCGCGGAAACACTTCAAATGTTACAAAGCCCAACCATTTCCAGCACCATATGAGAAAATTACAACAGTCCCTAAAGTATTAAAAAAAATCCCAAAAGGTTATGGCCTTTGCTGTTTGACCATAATGCTTGCTGTTTCCATGTACAAGTTGATTCGAATCGGTTTTTCTCCCCTTCCACTGACAGTGAAGTTGTAACCGCGCTGGGTTGAGGTTGCGTCCATGTTACAGAGTTGAGAAGGGGTCAGGTGGTCTGTCTGGTGGATGATGGGATGCTGCGACTTTTATCCCAGGTACCAGGACTGGAAGACAGAAAAAGAAAAGTACAGTTAGAAGTACAGTTTATAAAATAACGTATTTTAGAAGTTGCTCTTCCAACCACAAAATCGGGATCTATAAGAGGGATGAAGGGGGGCATTCACTGGGAAAAGTAAAGGAATGACAAACAATAGTAATTTTTGAGACAGTGAAATTGATCTTACTTCTCTGAAATTAATTAGTTGTATCCTTTGGGGTTTGCCAACAGTGTCTTAGGCAATAAAGTATTTATGGTTACTTGAAAGACAAATATGAGTTTTATAGTTTCATCGGGGGCAGCTATAGGAGGGCAGGGAACTTGACCATTTTGCTTATCATTGCCTCACACACTATATTGAAAAGGTTCTCAATATAGAAGAGCTAAATGAATGAAGAATGGGTGAGGGAAGAAGTTTCAAGAGGTAATGAATGGCTACTCCCATGATTTTCACAACAGCTCCTTTTAAATGAAATGCAAGCACTGAAGATGTTATTCAGACATCCTCTTAACAGCCACAGCTGGTCAACAGTGGTAAAAGAAGAAGAGGAGGTAAAGAGGAAAAAGCCCCAAACCAGGAGTCCTGGGTGATCTTGCACAAGTCACAGCATTTCCCTTGGCCTTGATTTCCTTTTATGTGTAAGAGATTTTATGATGTAAAATGCTTCTTTCAGCTCGATATTTCTAAAGTAATATTTTAATGAAATATAATAATCAAGAGGAATAAAAATTTCACTCTATTAGCTGCCATGACGTCTGAAGGGAAAATGAGGCGATTTGTTTCATAGCCTTTGTTCATGCTTTCGTTCATCCAACATTTTCTTAGAGCCTTCTCTGTGCCTGCCAGGCCCAGCTGCCAGTTACCTTTTCCTTTCATAAACCGTTAGGTGATTGCCTTTGAGCAATAGTCTGGTGATATGTCACTTCATCTGCTGGTATTCCTTTCTCTGTTAGCTAAACAAAGTGACCAATTACTGACTAATACCAGAGTACTTTCTCAAGTGAAAATTTCAAAGTGCATATGGCTTTTGCCAACTTTTTCTCTACATAAACCCTGCCAATTTCACTACATTTATGATTATTTCCATAAAAAGCATAAACTTCTAGCAAGAGTGAATGCTTCTGAATTCTCTAGGTTGACAGTATCAAGCAGGGTCACATTTGGGTTGATTTAGTCAGGTGAAGGCTCATCCTTGTCCAAGAGATTCAATTAGGTAAAGTAAGGACTTGTTTGATCCCAGGGACAAATGGCTAACTGATAGCTACATGGAGGTTGGTATAAGATTTCCTGGTCACACAAGCAACCTTTGATTTCCACTGGAGTTTTTAAAAACCTAAGCCCAAATCGAAGACTACCCATCCCATATACTTCTAGATGTTATTCTTTGACCACATGCTTTAAGGAATACAACAAAGCCTCTTGTGTCCTGAAAGGAAGTCGTCCTGGCAAATAAAAAGAGCCTAAGTCTAAAACTGGACAAAAGAAAGAGGGGGAAAGAGAGGAGATGGGAGGCAAACCCAAACTGTATTTTCAGCAGGCCTCTCCTAATGGTAGACTGTGATCCACTTTCAGGCAGGATAAACAGTCTCAAACTTGGGTGTGGCTAATAATGCTTAAAATTTCTGTTCTCATACTCTCTAAGTCAGTTGTGAAATCCCAGACTTAAGCCTGACATTACGTGGTAGCTCTTGAAGCACACACTTGGGACCTGGTGAGTCAGCAGGGGGAGCAGTTTTCCATACCACGGTTTCTGGACGCGACCTCAATGCGCTACAAAAATCTGCAGTGCCTCTGCACTCCTCTTAAAAAGCAAAGGGAAAAAAAAGTTTCTTCACACATCTTACTATTCAGTATGTGCCTTGCAGACAAGGTTACCCCAGAGCAGCTCTGTAATCCTTCACTGAAATAGGCTTTATTGATTGCTCTGGTCTATTGTTCTCTTTTCAAGTCCCCCAAGTTCAAGTTCATCCTGGTGTTACATCATGTCTGGTTGCTAAGAGCAACCAGACAGACCCAGACGTGACTATCATTAGCAAGAAACCCTCCGCTCTCCTCCCACCAACCTTCCAGTGGTTCTGACGTAGCAGGTCCACTGCAAACACATTGAAGTATTTATTCTACCTAATTTATGACCTACACAGCAAGCAAGACCCCCACTCCAAAAACCAACACTGTTGTATATTTAATTAATCTGTCTTTCTCTGGCACTTGGGAAAGTTAGACAAAGGACTAATTATTGTGTTTCACTCTCTACACTTTTCTTTTGGGGGGTGAATATTTGCATGGGAAAGAAAACTACAAGGCCCAGCATCGGGGAGGGGGGGCCCTCCCCTTTTTCTTTTGCCCTATTGACATTTCATGAAATACTTTAGCTGCTTAAGGGAATTAGAAAAAAAAAATGCAATGTGAATGTTACTCCTTCTGAGTTGGTATTCAGTAACACAAATCAACTCATGACATGTTTAAATTTAAATGCTAACCACACACTCTCAGAGTTACTTTAAAGGTTAGTTTTTAATCAATAGAAGTTGCTGACTCCGGGTTTTTGAGCTGCGCACTGCAGCTCTTGGGCTTTTGTCTAACGTTAAAGCTTTCAAACTTTTTTTTTCTTGAGATGATTTTAGCAATGATTTGCAGACACAGAAGGCTATTGTGCTCTGACCAGCAACATGTCAATAGAGGAGTGAGTTGCCCTGTGGTGGGGTGTCAATATGACTCCTGAAGGCATGGGTTGGGGGTCTTTAATAACCCGTGAAAAAAACTTAATTAACCCTTTCAGACCCAAACCAAAACCTATTCTTAAACTTTTTTCACTCCTGTAATTTGACCATTAGTCCTTATTTCAACATCACACTAATCTTCCTGACAATTAACCCAGCTACTTGACCAACCGTTTCCAAATGGAAAGTCGGTTAGGGGAACCACACAGGGAATTTTTTTTTTTTTTTTTGAATGAGGACTCTGCTTAAATCATTTATTTGCAGAGGTGGCAGATAAACAGTTACATTAACGATAATTTTAAAAATCCATTTCACCAAGTTGTCTCATGATTAGTTTGTGGCTGAAGACACTCAAAATACCATTGTGCTGAGTATGATATTCACACATGTATAAGGCTCTCCATTTCTAGCCACTTTCACGAACTAGTAATAACATCAAATGGACAAGATAATGTTTGGAAAAGCCCATTTTTCTCTTGTGATATTTTCTTATAATTTAAAGAAGTTCATGTTTTAAAACATTAATTATTTTCTTCTTGGGTTATACAAGAAAAAATATAAAAGAAATCTGAGACTTAAATTGTTGGGGTTAGATAGTAAATTACTTAGGAAAATGTTGACACATTAGACAAAATTCATTTATGGAGAGTTAAAAAATTGGCTTCAGACATTTACTGACATAAGTTTACATTTCATACAGTTTCCACCCTCATACTTTACAGCCCCTTCATCTAACCTACATATCCAGATGAACTACAAAGGAATCTCTGTCCCTTATCTACAGCGAGTTCCAATATTACAAAACAATATAGGATGATGTTATCTTGATACATTTACATTAAGGAAGTAAACACAGAGCTTTGATCTATTTTTATCTCAGAAACTTTCAGCTATAGATGTTTTGTTGGAGTTCCATAAATCCACACTCCCACAAAGACTTTAGGTAAATAAAATTACTCTGTTAGGTCACAATTTTTACAGTTTGGGCTGTGCCGGGGGAGAAAGACAGGGGGTGGTGGTGATTGTCCTCTTTCAGTGTTCAAGGTGAAACATCAAAAGAAATCTGCAGCCAGGACAAGAGCTCAGCTTTCCTTTTCTCCAGTCAAATGAAGAAGTAATCTCATCAGGTTGGAAAATGCTGAGTAAGGATTTAATAAAGTGCCTGCAGATGTGGCGTCTCTAAGGTATTCAACTCATGTAATGCAAAACAGCTCCACAGTGAATGTGCTTATAAAATTTCATTTAACCATTGCAGCGCGAACCCCCCCACCCCCCACTGTTCTCTAAGGAGTTTTATCACACTTCCCGCCCCTTAATTTACAGCTCCATGAAAGTTCAAATCCCATTCTGCTGGGATTCTGGAATACTCACAGTAGTCAGGTTTTATGAACCATAAACAATATCTATCTAACTGCATCCTAAACAGGAAGCCTGAAATAGCAGTAGGTACCTGTGACGGTGCCAGTCTGTTTCCTTTCTTATGCTACATGGAGAGCAATTAGAAAACTGAGGCCATTTTCCAAAAGTTGGTCATGAGGTTGTGAAGACAGGTTTTTGAAGGCAAAGGACTCAACTCCTTAGTTAACAATGAACAGACCAATGTGCATAATGACTTTTTAAAAGGCTTTTTATATACTCTTTTCACTGAGCGGGCAGGATGTATATTTTAGAAACAAAAAGAAGTATGAGTCTGTTTGAGATAGTTATATTTTACTTTAACCAACAAAAGGGTCGGAACAGACTGTGACGCAGCAGAATCTGTTTTTCAAATTAAAAAGTTCAACAAAAGGCCTCAAGGGCAAAGTTTAACACTGCGGAAGGAGGTTGTTAATGTGGAATCCAGAACTGGGTGTGACACTTCGCTTTCTTCTCTGGGCAAGGTGGGTTATTTAAGGACATTCATACACACAAAACGGAAACATGCATATACAGGGCGGCCTCCCCTCTCCACAGGCCTGACTCCCTATTACCCTCAAAAGAGGACACTGCCAACTGCATGAGTTGCCGTCAACATTTTGACTCCTGCCTTGAGGACATGCTACCTTGGCTGGGTCACACTAATCCAGTTAGCCATTTTCGGCTTCCTGCTCTCATTTTAATGAGTGAAAACCCACTCTTTACCCCAAATGAACTGCTAAATGATCTGAAAACCCCTGTCCCCTCTGAGTGTACTCCTTGTTTCTCACATTAGTATAAGCCATTTGGAAGAATTTACTCACTCATTCAATAAGTAGTAAGTGCCTACTCTGTGCTAGGTGCTTTGTATGCCAGTCTCTGGGGATATAATGATAATAACATAAATATGATTCCCACTTTTTATATATATATAAAATATATATATATAAAAGAAGGGGCTGGATATTAGACTTCTATACCCTTCAAGACACCAGGAACCTTGCTTCTCTCACAGCAATGTCTCTATAAACTACCAGTGGTTGGTGAGACTGAATATCCAGTGGCCAAAGGACCCGGGATTGTGTTCCACTTTTGCCATTTACTAACTGTGCAACTTTGAAAAAACCGGTACCTGTCCTCGGGACCTCAGAGGATTGTAGTGAGAGCTAGTTTGCATATCAGGTGAGGAACACCATGATTTATTTACATTTGTTTCTTCTGAAAAGGGTGACATGCTATTCACAGGTGTTAGTTATTGGTATTGCCAGCCTTGAGCTTTGATCTCTGCAGCCATTTTTCTTGTCTGATTTTGTTAATTAAAGGAAGGCTGTTTTCAATAAGGCTAAACTAAGACTTGTTTATTGTACAGGAAACTATTAAAACATTAATGGGTTGTGATTGACCCCGCTTACCTTTGTGGCCTCATCTTTTCACCACTTATATTCAACACTTGTGCTGTATTAAACTTCTTCCAGGTCCTCCAAAGCCAAATCCCTTCTCCCTGCTGGGCCTTGGCACATGCTATACCCCTCTCCCTTGGCTTTGCTACCACTTCCTAGTCCTTGAGTGCTCAGATTAGAAGAACTTTCTTCCCAGGAGTCTTTCTTGAGGCCGTTAGTCCCTGAGTTTACCTCTGTCATTGTCTCTGAATTGAAATTATCTGTGTTCTCCCCAAGAAAACTTCTGTAAAGTGGCATCTCCAGTATCTTGCACAGAATAGGCATTTAATAAATACTTTAGAAGGAAGGAAGGAAGAAACAAGCTGTATCCAAAGTTTCCAAAGTCTGGTGTCAGTCACCCCCAAGGAGGATAAAGCAAGGCATTTAGATGGCTGACTACTTCCAGGGTGGCTGTGCCACATCCATGATCATGCCACAGGTCCATGTCTCTGTAAAAGACAGGTGCTTTCCTTAGAGAGACACAAGTCTCCACAAACAGCCCCAGGCAGTTCCGAATGAAGAGCTGTTGCAACAGGGCCAAATGCGGCCAAGTGCGTCAGTAGCATGTGCAATAGTTTTGTAACATGGACTTCTGCCTACTTACTACAAGCACAGTGGAGTTGTCCAAACCACGGTTCCCTGGAGAGTGTCCGTGCTGCTCCTGGCCAAGACCTCTGTTTTGGTTCAAACCTCAAGATGGGAAAACACTAATCTTTTTACCCAATGAGCCATCCAGCACCTCCAAAACCTTGAGAGTACACAGGCAATCCAATTATTCTGACTGTTGTTCCAAAGTTGGACTCTTTCACCATATTCCAACTTACCCTAGTGTCTCCCTTACCATCAAGTAAAAAAAAATTTTTTTTGGTCACTCTTTACATTTTCATCAAGTAATCTTTTACCTCATGAAACCACAGACTTCTGGATGAAAGACTGCTCTCTGGCCCACTCACATTTGCTCTGGCAGTGGGATATGCATATGGGGGTGGGCAGCTAGTGCTCTGGAATTGGAATTAAAGGAATCCTGGCACCATTTTTCTTAGTTGGATGATCTTAGGCAAGTTTGTTAGCACCTCTGAGCCTCAGTTTTAGACTCCATGAAATGGAGATAACTTTATCAGTTTTTGTGGGTATTAAATGAGATAATGCCTGGATAGGGGCAAGTACTGAAAACCAGAAAGTGAAGGTAGCAGGGTTCTCTAACTGTAAGATGTGCCTGGGGTCTTAAGGTCCATGCGAGAGCTAAAGAGGACCAGTTTCCTTGGAAAACGACAGCTCAACAAGGCGGCTTTCTCTTATTTAATAATATAATTTCTGAGTTAAAAGTAGCAGCTGTGTCATTTCCATTTCTCCAGTTGTGAGAGAAAGTTCTTGAGAAAATAAAAATCTGTCTTTAATTGCTGTATTAAAATCAGAACAGTGAAACCAACAACACAAAAGGAATTGGCTCAAGTTTGTGAAAGGCATTTGGGCCTTTGCCTTGCCAGGCTAAACTGCATGCCTTGGAGTTTGGGAGTGAGGGGGACAGAGGAGGGAGGGAGGGAGTAGTCAGGCAACCAAGTGGGACAGAAACAATCCTATTTTGGTTTTTGTTAGCGAATGGCATACTACATAGATCAGAGACTTCTTATAAAATACAAACCCCCACTGTACACAAAGCACAGGAAAATGTGAGGAAAAAAGGGAAAAACTAAAAGCAGCTTAGGGTGTGTTAACGCTGCTATTCTGTCAGCTTAAAGAGTATTTTATGCTTGATCAACAGCTCTTTTTTATTGTGCTTTTCTTTCATTCATTCAAGACATCAAAGCCCGGCGCCACCAGTGTACCTGCCCTTCTGGAGAAGCTTGTGAGGGGGTTCTAATGAAGCAGGGCTCTGGGAGCCGGAGACCCCCATGGACACGGCAGTTCAAAGAGAATATTTCAACAATGATTACATTTTGTAAATCTTTTTATGAAAGAGACAGCTTATTTCCTGCTTTTTCATGAAAAATAGATTCTATCCATTAAAGTGAGCCCGCGCCACGGAAGCTGCTTGAGATCTAAGGGGCAGCGTGGAGATTAAGGGGACGATGACCTGATGAAATCGTCCAGAGTTCCTATCTGTTTGGCTGTGATGGCACTGCCGGATTTTCTGGGTGGAGCCTAGACAGTGCGCTGGGTGGCTCTGTTGTTGAAAATGTGGTGACTTTGGTGTTTAGTGGCTTATTTTTCATGTTGGGCCTTGTGTTTATTATTCATTCTTTTTTTAAAATTATTTTTTATTCTGCAAAGTCCAACCCAGTATCAGAATGTGTCAAGCAACCCCTTCTATTGCACAAAAGCAAGGTTGAAGATTTCAGTTACAGATTCATTAAATGCTGTATTTCAATGCCCTGAAATGGGACAAACTCTTTCCCATATGGGAAGTAGCCATAAAAAGCTGGCTCTGGTCAGAGGACACAATACAAGGCTTTATTATTGCTGATGTCTGCCCCAAGGGCAAAAATAAAGAAGTAAGGCTAGTGCTTTGTAATTTTTAATTTTCAACATTAAAATAATCTTTACCCTAGCCTATTTTTTTCCTTTTTGTCTGGGTGGGGAAGAATTCAGAGAGTGGAGAAAGAAGGGGATATGCTTTCCTCGGGAGCTATGAAATGAAAAAAAAAAGTATCTTTTCTACACATCAGAACCCAATTTTAATTAAATACCTGTTGTCTAACAAGTACAGACAGTCACACTTGGGGTTGGCCCAACGGTGGCCCAGGGAGGTAACCTTTCTGGTTTAAAAGGAGAGGCGTGGGAGAGCAGATCAGAGCTCAGCAGAGCGTGGCCACATTATTATAATCATTCCACCATGTGCTTCCCCACTCCTTCTCTTCTCCAAAGCTGAAAATCTTCTCCCAAACCTGACTCAGGCTCACAATGAACCTACTGGGTAGATTTTACTGTTTTGTAAAGTCTATAAGAGGAAAAAGAACATTACAGTGAAAAGTTCAAAGTTATTTCCAAAATTCTCCCAGAGACATCCTGCAATGGAATGCCAGAAGATCTGGCATTTTGTCAGAAACGAATTCCCAAATGAACCTTTTTCAGCTAAGAAGTCCTCTGGGTGCTGGATGGCATCGGCCACCTCTGGCCACCTCTGGACTTTTCCATCCCTGCTGGTGCCTCGCGCACGGCCCAACCCACAGGTCTTTGTGGCTCAGACCTTTAATTCCCCTCTGTTGACTGTCCCCAGACCCTTTCCCTGCCTCCTTCCATTCCTCAAGCCACCTCTCCCTCCTTGACCACCTGTGTGTCAGCCACTCAGAGGAATTAAGGGAGACCCCTACACTCTCAGTGGCTGTGCTCACCTACCAACACTCCTTCCTCCTCCACTCAGTGGATGAAGAAAGGAAGTGAAGAAGAGCACTGAAGTGCAGCCTCAACAACCTCGCTTAGCAGCGAGAAAGGCTTCTGTAATGAGCCAAAGAAACAAGGCCTATGCGGGACTTGGACCGAATGAGAAGGAGGTGCTAGCGTTTTGATTTTCACATGCATGAGAATAAAGGGTCACAGCACAGTAAGGGGTGACTGAGCAATGAACTGCATGCCAGGGGCCCTCCTCCAAGTCCCAGGTAGTCACTGGCCTGCTCTTTGTTAATACTGCAAAGATTCCTTTCCCATACCTTTCTTTACCTGCTGGGAACATCTACCTTTAGATTTTACTAGTCCCAGGAGTCACTTTTTCCTAGTCCACAGTGTCTTTGGCAGGGGTAAAACTGTTCATATATCTCACTAAGTTAAAGATTCAGCTTGACCATGAAAAAAGTCAGGTGTGTTGGCATCTGAGACCTAAATTCTCATCCCTAAAGATACGTGGGACCTCAGAGGCCCAAGTTAGCTTAGCTGCAAAACAGTCCTCAGTAGGCCAGTTATCAGCATTTTGGGGAGGAAGTAACAAACATGAAGACACAGAATGACTTTGAAATACTGGCAGCATCATTACGAAAGGCAATGTTGCCATATAGATGGTGGCCAGGGTTTACTCGGAGCCAACTACCCTAGATAAAAATGGAACGATTTCTCCCAGCCCAAAGCTCTATGTGACATCCCAGAAAGCAAAATTCGGGAGCTGAGGAACAGTGCTTTCCTTATCCTTCTGAAAATGTAGTAGAGTTTAGGGCTTTATGGCAACAAAACTTGTCTTTGTTAAGACGTGACTTGCAAAACAAACCCACATGGGGGAGTTTTCAGTTTCAAATGACAGAATTTGTTAAATGCTGAAACAGCAAATGGTTTTTACATTCAGATTTATTTCCTTCTAAATTTGTAGATTAAATTCACAACTAAGCAATCTACTACAAATAATTAGATTCTTCCTGAATCTTTTCAGGAGAGGTGAAAGGAAAGCTTCTTGATGGGGTTGGGTGGGTGGGAAGTTGTGAAAAGGTGACGATCTCACACTACTAACAGTCTACATGGAGTCTACACCGAGGGTCCTATCAATTACTTGAACATATAAGTAACAAAAATGATTGGCAGAGCTACCTGGCTTCCCTGTCAGGGATCTATGCTTCTTGGAGAGAGGTAATACCATTCTAATACAAAATTTAATTCATTTTTACCTTTTTAGTATTGGCTTTAGAGATGGAACAGATCTCACAAGCAAAGGTTGTTGAAGACAGATTCATGGAATATGCTTTATAAAATCAAACATGCAAACAGGATCACTCTCACTTTGTTTTCAGATAAATCCAACTTGGTTGTACTCTCCCAGTAACTGAGATTTAGGAACAAAGTGCTAGTCTGGAACAGTTTCCCACCCCTACTATCACTTTATTATATTTCAATAAAGCTAGTTGCAGATTGAATGACTGCTATATGTTTATTGGCTCTTTAAATATCCCTTTCTCTCATTAAACCACCATATGGGTAGGAGATCCTATTGTTTATTTGGCAAGAATCGTGGTAAGTTCAAATGATGTATATTCCCTTTCATTTTGGTTCTGCAATAACAGAAACCTTGCAGATATGCTATTTTGTGCTATCTTAGAAGACAGTTCGATTTAAAAAATACTTTTAAGATTTTTTCTTTCCTTTAAGGATGAGGTTGTCTGAGCTATAATGTGGCTTCTTCCACTGTATCAGCTTCTCCGTGTTGTTCTCCATGAACACGTTCACAAGTTCAAGTTCAGGTTTAAACTAAATAAAACACTTCTCAGGAGTTTATAGCTGAGCCTCATTTACATGTGCTCCCTCTGAACTCTGCCGGCATCAGTATGCTAGTTTCCAAGGCTTGCTGAAGGAATGTTTTACAGTTGGAACCTGGACTGCTTTCTCAGGCATTTCAGACTCAGGGGCTGGGCAGCACCAAGCTTTAGTTAGTATTGAAAGTTCCCTTAGATCCACTGTAGAGACAAGGAAAGAGAGAGTAAAAAGACGGAGCAGGGAACAAGAGAACAGTATCATCTTAATCTTCCCTATAAGGTGTTCAAATTAACATTATAGTTTAAAGGAAAGGAATCGGTTCTAGATGCACTTTCTACAATTCTATAGCCATGACTTTGAATTTTTCTGCAATCATCTTCAGCTCTTTGTGGAAATGGTCATTGCACATATAAAAACCAGTTTGTGTAACCTGTTTTTCTACCCTGGAAATGCAGCTAAAACATGTTATGAAGAGAATGTACCCAACCCAGAAGAGATACCATATTATGTTTACAAAAAAACCTAAGGGACTTTTGAGGCAAAAAGATCTCAGACATTTTCCAATAAGGTGCACCAGAGAGGTATAAATGGCTATTTTTTTATTTAGAATGAGGCAGAAGTGAAGTAGGGATTCTGAGATGCTCACAGGAAACCAATATTATCCAATCTGGAGAAAGCTGATTTCCTGGATGATTGAGGTTAAGACTCAATCTCGTTGAAGCAAGGGTCCAGGAGTTCGGAGAAAACAGCCATGATCCTAGTGGACCAAAATGGAAAGGGAGCTGGAGACACACTATGGGACTCTGCAGATCCTCTCTGAATCTGAGTTTATCTAGCAACAAAGTGGTACAGCAGACCAAAGATGCTAATAGTAATTATTACCTCAAGGCAAGGTCTAAGAGTTACATTATACCATCTCTTTACACTGGAGCAGCTCTTTCCTGGTAGTTACTGTTATGTGCCCGAGAAAATTCCAGGTTTGTGGTATTTCCAGTGCCCAGGTTCAGCAGTTGCATCCCTGTGGAATGACATGCTGCAGGGGTCCAAATTGGAAACTATATGGCTGAGGAGGGATGGACGTGGGAGTCAGACAGAGTTGATGATAAATCTGGGTCTCAGTTTGTACCCTTGTTAAAAAGGGATTAAGACCACGTTCCTACTATGGTGGTTGTAAGGATGAAATGAAATAATTTATGAAAGTATCCATCATCTATGTTTTATCTTCTAACTGGACTATACATTCCAGGAGGGCACAGTTGATCTTCTTTCTCAGTATTCTTCATAGCATGTAGTAGGTGCCCAAGAAATTTGTGTAAATCACTGCTTTGGGTAAGACAGAAATCTCATCTTTATGTCCTAGCTCATGGTCCCTTCTTGGCTTAGTGCAATAATGGCCAGAGGTCACTTTTCTTGAATAAGTACAATACTAGCATGAGAATGCTGGCTGTATGTTAAGCTTTTATTCTTTTTTTTCTCAATCATTTGAATTTAGCTTAGCCCAAATGCTGAAAAACGTTAAGGGCCCTCTAAAAACAATTTAAATGGGAATGTGCCGTTCGCTATGAAAATAGGAAGTGTCTTCTACTGGATAAGGACATGAATAAAACAGTAGAATCCATTTAGATAATGTTCTGTAGAAATGAATGGCAAACTGTTTTTTTTTTTTCCTCAGGCAGCAGTTTACTTATGGCGATTGGGCGGAATCAGAGCTTACAACCCCGAGAGTTTCTCAGTCTTTATCCAGGACTGATTGATCAATTTGCAGAAAGATGTTAATTTGCATATGAGATATTTTTGAAAGATGATAATTTGCATATGAGGTATTACAGAAAGATGATAATTTGCATATGAGATAATCTCCATGCTGGCCAGTCAACCCCTAATTACTGAGAATCTTGTGTTCTTTCTTTTTTCTAGTCTTTTTGTTTCTCTTCTTTATTTTCATAAATATCTATTTAATCTTGGCTTCTTTTCTACTGCCCTTCGGACTCCTGCCTTAGGGTTGCTAGAGGAACCAAATTAAACATAATTGCCAATGTACTATTTTTAAAGCAACTATGGCAAGATGGTGGTTGAGAGGAATGCCGGGCTCAAAATGGCCTGCAGATTTTCCTGAGGATTTAATTTATCCATATGGATCTTTTCATTATATTGATGACAAAGGAAGATAGATAGTTCAAAATTTTTTCCTTTGGTAATATGTGGGTAGGTAGCTTCAAATCTAGTGTTATTTAACTTACACTGAATCTTAGAGTAAAATGGGAATCTCATCCTTCTAATCGTTTCTTTAAGAAACAGAGGGCACCAAATTTGGAAACATGGAGCTACACGGAAGGAATAGGATATAGAGGGCAAGCTATTTCCTCACAGCACATTAGGCACGTGTAGGAGCTACGTGTAGGAGCTGCTGTCTGGCTCATTCCTACTCCCTTAGAGATATTCAGTGGTTGGAATCCTTCATCTTCCTGTGGAGTTTGATTGTGTCTGGTTCCTACTCAAAGCAAACAGCCAAGAAAAGGTGCAAGGGGACAGTCCAGGTTTGACAGCACTGACCCCGGGGCTGAGGAGCATTAGTGAATTCCATAAGGAGTTTCATTCAGCAGTTCTTGGTTTACAAAGGTCACTGTGATGATGCAAGGCCCAGGGGAAGAGCCAAGCAAAGAGCCTTCCTGGAAGATGGTGGGGGTGGGGGAAAGGGGAAGAATGATGCTATTAGGAGGGTGGTGTGAAGAGATTTTGGTACATCTTTAGACTTTGACAGAAAAAAAATATCTGGGAAGAGGCCAACTAAGAGATACAGCATGGCCCTAGCTGAATGGTAATGATGTAACAAAGAGCAACATTCAGCGCTATCCAGACACTAGAAAGAACAATTGGCAAATATAAGATGTGAAATTATACCTCTCACTGCTTCATTATCACTATATTTCATAATATTTGTCTAGAAAGGCACACAAAGCCTATCAGGTTAAATTAATCCTAATGATCAATTTTAGTTTTATTCTAATTAAACAATTTCAATTTAATTAATGCCAGCACAGAAATTAGTCAAAATTACAAATGTAAATGTTGAACTTTAAATCAAAGGTCCTCCCTACTCCCTGCCTCATGTAGAAGCACTTTAAAGTGTTTGCCTGTGAAGGTGGATGGGAATTTTAACCTTTGCCTGCACTGTGAAGGACAGACTTTAGGAACATATGCACAAAAGACAACCCAGGAGCACATTCAGAAGCACAGGTTTCACATACACACACACACACACCACCATGACATCATGGCAGCCTATTAAGATAAGTTCTACAAGGTGAAATTTTGAATTATATACTTTTGTTCCTCAGGATTCCGATGCACTTGGGTCAATTTAATGGATATTGGGCTTTTATAAAACACCTTTGCAAAATAGAAACCATGCACCCATTTCCTAAGCCACATATTAAACCACCAGCCTCTGCCCTTCCTGGCTTCCATCTCAGTCCTGCTCTGCCTCTGATTAGCTGCACGGCCTTGCAAGCTGTTCTACCTCCCTGGGCTTTGACCCTTTTATTTGGAGGCACTGCTTAATTCCAAAATGCACTTAAAGTGCTAACTGAAAAATAAGGGGCCTGGAGCAGTCTTTAAGGAAATTACCAGCTTTGGTATTCCTGTATCCCTATAGCTCCAAAAAATACTAGCTTCTTAAAATGGATTTGAAAGTGGTATGGGGTACATGTGGCTGAGTCATCCTATAAGGACATTTAGATAACCTTTATTCTCTCTTAATAAAAATCCAAAATAGATGGGCTAAGAGCTTTGAAAATTCAAGGAAGAAAAAAAATTGGTATTTTTTCCTGTAAAGAAAAAATAAGAGGGGCAAAAAGGTGAAAGAGAAAAATCCATAATAAAGGTAATAAGTGTTCATTAATTTTTTTATATTTTAAAAAAACTAATACTCGTGAACTGTACTTAATGGGTCTATAGTTCCACATACTCTTAATTTTCAAAGAATGTTATATGTAATATAAGGTTCTATGCTATCATGTTTATCCATAAAATAGCCACAAGTTTTTTGTTTTTTTGTTTTTCCCTCCACAAGAAGGCCTTCATCCTAGATCTTCCATCTGGACTTGTGCTCAATTGTATGATGAGAATTATTTGATAGAAGTCAATTCATTATTACTGTTTGGGGATATTGTAGGAGAACAGCAGAGTAATTTAATAATACAGTTGATTAGTGTAATAATTATCATTAAATTTAATAATGATAGTGGGATTCCCTTACCTTGGTTAATGATCATGGACAATTCATTTCTTGACTGCCAGTGGAAGGAATGGTTTTTGAAATATTAACTTCTACCCCATGGGAATGACACTTAGCCCATCACATTTAATTTTTGACCTTCACTGAACAGCATGATCCTAATCCCTTGATTTTATAATCTTAACTAGGAAACATTAAAATATGGATTGACTCCAGTTGGCAGGACTCTTTACGTTCTTTTCACTAAAAAAGCTATAAATCCAATGGTTGACCTTTTATTCCCAGGTCACAAATGACACCCATTCAGTTTTGTCCGTTTGCACAGGATTTATGTTAGGGTCTACAGGTATAAGCCATGAAAGTTGAACTTTAATGAAATGTCTTTCAAAGATGTGCACTTAACCAAAAATTTCCCACAAAAAATTATCAGATGGCCTTTTAAAAACAGCAATTATATCCTCAGGTTCATTGTTGCCTTCAAGTAAATCTATGTTTCACTTTTAGTAAGTTTCTACTAATTGCACCTTTTTTGTTTTTTTCTAAAATTGTGCTTGTGTTTGGGATAATAACAACTGAGTTCCCAATTTAGGCTTCTAAATGGAGAGAAGATTTCTGAAATGTTCTCTTTGCCATCACCACAATTCATCTATCCCTAGCTGAAAAATGTTCCTTGTCCTTTTTTACAAAATCAATTGTATTGATGGGAGGCGTTCTGTGCTGTCAATCAGGGAAATGTGATTTGATGGTACCCCAAAGCAGTGAGATAAGGGAAGGAATACCAAATTTACACAGGTCCACACCATCTGAGTGAGATCAATGTTTCCCATAATACTCTTGCTGTCATGTAGCACCCTAACTGTCACAATTAATAATGTAGAAGATGCTGATTAACTTAAGTAAAGTGCTCTCTGCTGTGTAAACGCATAAAGATCTATGAGGCAAAAAGGGGGCGGGGCAGGAAAGAACAAAACACCATTTTTATTTTTCATGTGGACACGTTCTCACTTTCCATTCTTCTCTTGTAACAATTACTGTACCGGCCACTTTGACAAAGTCAATAAATTGATCTGGGTCTCGATGCAGCAGCAAAGCAGACTAATCCGATACACCATTATCTGCAATGGAGAGCATGTGGAGATGTGGGGGTGCAGTTGGGAGGCAGAGGGCGAGGGGAAGAAGACAGCAAAGGCAAGTCAGCATTGCTCTAGGTAGGTAATTAGTGCTGTACGTGGAGCTTCTGGAATAGATAGATGTTTATGTGGTGTGGGTGCGTGGGCATGTGTGTTGGGGCAGAGAAAAAGAAGCCTTCGACTTGGCTAAAGGATGCAGCCTAAGTAATACTGTATGCACCAGTTATTGAAGTCCCTATGGTATTTCAGTCACTCACACCAATCTGCAATTCAATGAGGATCACCACCCCATTAGAACTAATCATGTCAGCTGTGGAGCTGACAAAACAAACATTCAGAAACTGTGCTCCTAGGTTCATAACTTGGTTTTGCACTGGGTTTTTTTCTTCCCTCCCTCATCCAGTATAAAGCCTAATAGTTTTTTTAATGTGAAATTAGAACATACATAGAAACTCTCTGCATGCATTATTCACTGTATTATTTTCCTTACAGTCAGAAACTGCAGCTGCTAGTTGAGGATTAACTTGCTCCCTGGGAGTATGCTAACTCTGTTTTTAATAAATATATATCATTCTACTAGTTAGTGAGATAAATAATGGCACAACTTATGGAAAACGGATGTGGGAGGATGGGGTTAGAGGAAATTCAGCTCAGGGAAAAAATTACCACATTACCTTTGGGTTTCTTACCATATTAACATTTTCTATGTTTCTACTGGCACTCACAGGTTTTACCTGTCCTGAAGATAAACAAGACACATCCCACATTACTTCTGGTACTTAAAAGAGGCTCAATTCTAAAGGCTAAAAAAGCGGTAGCACTGGCTTGCTAGGTGCTAGGTGCTGGCGGCTTTACATTTTAACCATAGTGAGTCTTTTCTAAACTCTATGTGGACTTCAGGAATGAATTTATAATTTAATAAATGTGACAATATGAGGGCCAGAAAGGTTAAATAATTGCCCCAAGGTCATATAGTGAGATAAATCAACATCAGATCTGTCTGGCTCCAAAGCTTGTGTCTTTCCCCTATATGATACTGCCTAGGAGGAGAGGGTACCTCAAGATGCACTCCTTAAGGCTACTACAATCTGTAAAACCTGTGCCTAATGAGAATTAACCCAAGTTTAAGTGAAGGCTTCTTTCACATATAGAGATTCCACTGTTCCCTTCACCAGCTTCCCATCTCACACACAATAAAGTCCAGTGCCTTGCCATTGTATAAAGGCTTGTATTTATTCATGACTAGACTCTTACTTCCCAGCCTCATTACTCACCATTCTCTGCCATTTACTTTATATACTTGCAGCCACAGCAAACAGGAGTTTTCCAAAGACACAAAACCACTTGACGTTGCTGTTCCTTTGCATGTACTGCTCCCCCTCCTGGAACAGACTGCTCTACGCATCGTGTGTGTCTGTCTCTTTCAAAACCAGCTCATAAGTCACCTCCTCTAGGATATCTTCCATGACTCTCCCCACCGTTAATTACCTATTCTTCTGTACTGCTTGCAGATTATACATAATTCAAATCTTTTACTTATCACACACTTATTATTTATTTACTTATCGCCTTAGAAGTCTGTGAGCTACGGATGGGAGGGATTGGATCATATATATCTGTCTCTCTCCTTCCAGCCTGGTGTGCTGCCAGGCATATAGTAGTTGCTCAATAAATTCTGGTGTCCTTCTCTCCTCCCTAAAATCAAAGACATCGCTGTTAAGTGGAAGAAACAAGCTAAGAATCCAGTGTTCCTTTAACTCAACCAAAGCTCCTATTATGGTCAGTTCCCTGACTGGACCTTTCTACTGCCTTGTCTACTACTGTATTGTACTGCTCCTTGCCCATATACACAATCACATGACCAAGGATCCATGGAAGGGGGACTGTGCTTGATAGGGGCAGAAGCTGTGTGTCCACGGCTGGTCTTAAATTCCCCTCCACTATTCAAGGCAACAGGAGAAACACAGCATGATCTCTGCCTTGGAAGGCAGCATGGAAGCTTGCCACATCCGAAGGCCGTGCGGCGGGGGCCTGAAGCTGCCCTCTGCTGAGAATGTCTATGCTTGGGCCGCAGCTCTGTTTCCTGCCACATTCAGACCCTGGGGAGGAAGGGTGTGAGGGTGAGGAACACAAGGCCAGGACAGTCCGTCCTAACACACTGTCCCAGCTCCACTACGAGGGATCCCATTTTTCACAAGCTCATGTGATTCATCAGTTAATGTGTAAAGCATTGGGAAGTGAAAAGCCAATTAGAAGTGCTAAGTTGTTTCATCTCTGCTGTAAAGGAAGCAATGTGAGGCCTTAGGAAAAACTCTCATGCAAATAATTTGGGGAGGTGTGTGCAGCAGAATGTAACTCAATGAATAGACTCCATTGAAAAGATATATCCCACAAAGAGAGGCCACAGATAAAAGAATGTGCCTCCATCCCCAATGAACAGACAGGAAGGTAAACAGGTGGGTGTGAGAAAACTGGACAGGAAGAAGCTTTGAGAGATCACATGAGATTCTATGAACCTCACTTTATACAATAGGCTCTGTCCTTGAAACTCTGTGTCAGTGGAAACTTCAAGGTCTTAGACTCATTAGAAGCCCTGGGAAAGCCTGTGTTTGAAAGGACCCCTAATGCTGAATCCTTTCTTAAAGTGAACAGTCATTACTTAGAGCATAGAAACATTTGGTAAAGCAAATTCCTCAGTTTGGGACTTTCACATACAGGGGGCTTTGTGGAAAGTGGGAACACCACCTGTATTGCGTTCTCTCCTAGAGTTCACATAGCAAGTCCAATCAACTCGTTTTCCTGTTCTCTGAACTCTGTTGACTCAAGCTCAGCAAAACCAGGCTCTTTTCTTTTGCAAAGGAAGCATCTGGTTCCAAGTCATAAAAGAGAAACCCAGAACCTTTTGCTGACTGCTTGATAAGCACCTGGGAGGGCACACGAGGGCACAGTTTCACAGAGTTCCTCTGCAATCACAAAGGCACATGCCCTCCAACTCAGCCTTTTCAGAATCCGTGTTTACTCAGGGAACGTTTACCCAGCTCAGAGGTAACTGGTCTGCAAAAACTCCAGTATTTCGGTCCAAATCCGGGGTCCCAAACAGATGGCTGAAATGAAATGATTAACACACACACACACACCACACACACACACACACACCCCGTATGTCTCCCTAGAGACACAGGGAGTATAAGAAGGAAATGCACTGTAAGAAGACAATCATTAAGAGAGTGAAGGGAGTCAAGTGCAATTACCAGAGTTGAAATGTGCATGAAGTCTACTGGGGAACGGGAAAAAGGACTATGGCAGATACTGTAAATAGCCTACCATTATCTATTGACCCATCTTCCTTGCTAAAGGAATCTCAATTTTGTTTAGGGAGGACAATGTGAACAGTCCTGGGTAATGCAGCATGATTGAAACCAATCAAGACAGTGCTGTGCTGGCTTTCCCAGCATCCTTTGCAGCAACCAACTGTAATGTGACCCAGTTCTAGCCAATGAGACCTAAAGAGAAACTTGCTAGCAGGAAATGGGGGAGAACTGTGGCAGAACCTTTGCTTTACTAAGAGGAATAATGGGTTATGAGATAAGTATGATGTCTGGAGCTGCAGAAGCCATCTTGTAACCAGAGTCACTAAGAATGAGGATGGAAAGTCAACATGCTAAGGACAGCAGAGCAAAACATTAGAAAGAGCCTGGGTTCCTGCTAGCATTGTGAAACCACCAATAACTACTCTTGCTATGTGAGAAAAATAACCCTGATTGGCTTAAGCCACACTTAATCATGCTATCTGCTCCCTGCAGTTGAACACTTTCCAACTAATACATGAAGCAAACAATTTCTGAGCTCTTAGCATGTGCTGTGTGTTGTACATTTGTTACCTCATTTGATCTACTCAACAGTCCTATGAGTTAGGTACTATTATTGTTCTCACTTTATAGAAGAGGAAACTAAAATTTAAAGGGGAACGTAACCCAAGACCACTCAACTAAATGGCACAGGCAAGATCCTAATACAGGTCTAGACTATTCAAGACTTTCCCCGCATCCCCTCAAAGAAATAAGACCATGAATACCAAGCACACTTCCCTTAGTATCTTGGAGCTTCCACTGCTCAGAAGTGTCATTGTCCAGACCGACCTACGGGCTGCAAATTTTTATGGCAATCCTGCAGATGATACTATGGATTTCTGAATTCACTGCATAGCTATCATCAAACTTGGATCTAACTCCTCTCAGCTCTCTATGCCAGTTTTTTTCCATTCACAGCTTCTTTTTTCAATCCCCTTACTTCATTTTCTGTCTCTCTTTCTGCACAACCCCCAGGGCCAATTTAATGGACACCAGATTTATAGTCTTTCACCTTCTTCCTCCAAGAAATCTGAATTTTCTGTGAAATCGCCTTCTTATATTCCCCATATCCACTGCTACTGATCTCATTATAGTAATGGAAAAGAAGCAAGAAAGGAACCAATATTTATTGAGGATCTACTATGTGCTAGGCACCTTAATTCTTTCAACAATCACCAATTTTCTCCAACCAAGAAATTTCCCCAAATCTCTTTGGAGCAAGACAAAAAAACAAATGAACAAATAAAAATGCTAAAACTAAACCAAAACATATGTTTAAAGGTGACAGGGTTATGAAAGCATAAGAACCAAGGGAGAAAAAGGAGACCACTACCTCGGAACTGATGGCTTAAAATGTCCAGAAGTGAGGTTTGTGACTGAGGACGTCTAAAATACGCTGCCAAATTAAAACTTGAAAGACAAAGGTTCTGTTTATTGGAAAATATATTTTAAGAGCGTCTCATAGCCTGTCAGTGAGTCAGCTGCCAGTGTATGTGAAGAGAATGTGTCAAGGACTTACAAGTTGGTGTGGGAGATGGGAAGTGGGGAGGATTCACTCCTGCCCACGGTGGTGTGGAGGGAGGGGAAGCAGATTGGATGAGTAACTCATCTCTGCGAGGTGTTGCTTACTATTCCACACCTACTCCTGGGAACTGGGAACATAAGAGAAAAAAATGACCAGGCACCGCCTCCATTTAGGCTCCCCCCTTTCCCTTTAGATTCTGAGGACTATACTCACTTCCTGCAGCCTTCTTAAACATACATCTCCCCTCAGGAAGTCTCTTCTACCTTTGGGCACAATTTAGCTTAAGGGAAGAAATGCTGCACTCAGATTGCTGGCTATATGGGGGAAGAAAAGATATGCCCAACTGAATCAGGTTTTTGGGGCACTTTTAGGGCAGATATTGAATAGAAAAATATACAGGGTTATGATCTTATAACTTGTTAGATAGGTGCTTGAGATTCAGCATCTGGCAGGTAGGTTCTGGCCATATCCATACAGTAACCCGCGAGGATGTGCTGAAAGACCTACCCTAGTCCTTCAGACAGGGACACAGTGAGGGCAGTGTGAGCTGTGCAATCACAAGTGGGTTCATGCCCTGTCTCTACTGACGCATGGCTATGTGGTTCTGGGAAATCACTTCCCCTCTCTAAACTTTGGTTTTCTTGTCTGTATAATGGGGATAACAATAACAGTTCTTCCTACTGAAAAGGGTTGCTCTTAAGATCAAATGAGAAAACACTCTGTAATCCAGAAAATGCTCTTCAAACATAGGAGCTGTTAGCCACTAAATAATAAAAACTATAATTTGTTGAGTGTTTAATATGGGTCAGGCACTTACTTTTTTTATACTAACAATCCTAGGAGGTATACATAGGTCTCACCATTTTACAGTTAAGAAACCAGGATAGAAAACATTGAGTTACCAAAACAATCAAACAAAAAACAATAAAGCACACACATGCTTCTAAGTGATGCAGAAAAGCGTCAACCCAGATCTGACAATAAATTCTAGGATCTCCTAGAATCTAGATGGTCTTCTGCAGAGGCTCCCTGTGCTCACAGATACCAACTGACAGTGTTGGTAACGGTCTTTCTCCTAGGCAGAATATGAGAATTGAGCTTAGTTTTTATTTTAGAGACATATGAACTAGTCGAAACTGGGGCAGGTCTTCAGAAGAACCACGTGTAGAATCAGTCCTATCCCATTGGACCCAGGGAGCACTGGGCCTAATTTCTAGGCTTCGGATTCCTTGATGTCGGAAGGATGAGTCAATCTTAGACCATCTTCAAGAGAAAACGGCCAGCATCCTTTCACTATAGGCAATTAGGCATGCAGGTATTATTTGAGAAAGAGCAGAAGTTTTGGAGACAGATTGGTTCAACTTGCAGCTCCCTCATATACCATGGGACAAGTTTACATTCATCTTCTGAACTTCATTTTCCTCATCAGTAAAATGGGGCTAATAACATCAACCTCAGAGGGGCCTTCAGAGTCTTGTAGCAGTGCGGCAGAGTCTGGCACATGTGAGTGCTCAATACAGAGCTACTTTGATCAACAGACTCTTTTCTCAAAGTCAGGAACAAATGGGATGTTGCCTGACACTCCTCTCTAATCTTGGGAGTTTTCAGTTGTGTGGGCTTGTAACTGAAACAAGCTCAAATCCAATGCAAACTAGAAAGGGGAGGGTACTTATTATTATTTTTTTCTCTCCTCTAAGGAAATATGAGTTTCTTGCCTTTGGAGCTCTCCAGCTGCTCCTTGAACTTCTGTGTGGTACATAAACTCCTACAGGGAGGCAGTTCAGGTCAGGGTGGGGAGGAGGCTGGGAATGGCTTCAGCTAATTGAAGTGCAATGTCAAGTGAGCTTGGTGCAGTGGGTGAGGACATTAAACCAGGAAGGGATGTTTCTTGGAAATGAGGGGTGAAGGGGCTACTGGCTGATCCGCCTGCAGCAGGAAGGATTCTAATTTTATCTGCTTGATCCGGAGAAGACAAAACTGAACATGTCCCTCTTCTTAGGATGGGCTAAAGCCTTATCTACCAGATCTATGGATTGATGGGCAAAAATTAAAAGTAGGGGGGAAATGGTATAATGTACAAGACCGTATCACCAGACCAAAGTTAAACAAGGACAGAAAAATTTTAAAGCCTTTTCTGCCGCTCCATTCTTTGCAAAGTTATTGTACTCTGTGTTCTCAAAGCCTCTGAGAGGCAATTCCTCACTGTAACGGATATCACCCTGTATCATTATTTTTGTTGTCATTACTATTATTTCTTTACACGTCTGTTTCCCCTACTAGACTCTAAACAACTCGACAGGGGTTGTTATTCCCTGCATTTAGCAGGTTTGGGAATATAGTAAGCAATTAAATAAACTTTGAGTCACTGCAGAAAGGTACTTAGGAAGAGTTTTGCAGATTGCCTAAACTTTGGTTTCTAAGGCAGAGCTTTGGAAATATGACACATACAATGGCAACAGATGGAAATGTTCTAAAGTATTCTGTACCTCACCACGTTCCTTGTGCACCCCCACCCCAAAGGTAGACATAACTTAGCTATGCAGAGACCTCTCCAGATCAGCTGGTTTCCAGCATGGTGGAGTGTGTGGCTTGTGCATACATTTGTAAATTTCATGAGGCAATCGCAGTCACACTGCTTGCAAGTCAGGCAGCTAAATGATTTCTTAAGCAAAGGTTACAGCACCTGTGCCTTTTTGTCAACAAATCAGGCCCATGCCATACCAAATGATTTGTCTAATGGTAATTTGGTTTTAAATAGCATTTCTGATACCACAATTCTGTTGATGCAGAACAGTGATAGATTTGGGTGATAGGGAGGAGATGCCTACTTTTAATATTGTTTGCACTCATTTTTCAGTTTAAAGAACAAGTCGTTATTGGAGATCTGCAGGTTAAGCACTATATTTAACATTCTGATTAAACCAGAACCTGAATTAAAATGAGTTCTTTGCTTAGTCCTCCTGTGTGGGAACTGGTATTTCTATTTATTACCTGATGATGAAATATTAACTTTTTTTTTTCTCTAAATAAATGCCTCCTCTTAATGGCTCTCATTTTCAGGGATTGGATTAAATTATGGGATGCAACTGAAATGGCCATTGTCTTTCTGCTATTTAAGGCTATGGCACATTCTCTATTATTAAATTATATCATTGAGGAGACATGCGGGGAACATTAATAGTGCTCAAAGTGAAGTAAATATTCAGTTCCCCAGAGACTTTTCTATATGCTAATATCAACTGCAGTGGGGCAATATTGAAAAATAAGAGATTCAGAGTAGACACAAGTGGCCATGGTTTCTCAGAATAAGTGGTTGTTCTAAAGGCTGCAGGGAGGTGGACACCTCTTGTGTTAATGAGAAGTTACAATATGGAGGAGGAGGAGAAAAATGAGAGGCAAATAATGATAGTACCAGCGGTAGCAGACAGGTGAGGCAGAAGAATGGGACAGATAACTTGGCAGGAATATGTGAACAGAGCCAAACGCTGGAGAGGGAAGTACGCTATAATGGGAAGCAGTCTGAAAGAAAACTAGCTAAAGGCAAGGCTAAGGAGAAGGCAATTCTGTCTCAGTGAAGGGAGGAATTCTCGGGAAGAAAAAAAAATAAGACTGGAAGGGAAGGGGGAGGAAAAATGGCTTTCAATTATCCATGTTATCTTTCCCTACCAATCATTACAGATGATGAATAGGTGCAATAAAAGCCAATATTCAATTTTTCCAATTTACATGGAAAGAAGGCCATAATATATTGTCAAGAGGAAGAAACAGCAGGTTACCAAATAGTGTATAGAGGATGATCTCATTTTTGCAATATATTTGTATGCATAGAAACAGTCTGGATGGATTTACATACAATGTTAACAGTAGGACTACAAGTGATTTTTATTACTTTTCTCATCTGTATTTTCCACAATTAACATGTATCATGACTGTAATAATAAAAAGTCATTATTTTTAAACTTCCTTATGAATCATTTAGATTCAACCAACACATGCTGAATACCCACTATGTGCCAAGCATGAGATTTGGTGCTTTCTCAAAAGCTATTTTGAGTGGATTTTGTTGAAAAACAGTCCACTCTCCCTGGCTGTTTCACAGAATTTGAGGCTCTTATTAGATGAAAGGGCCTTTAGGGTATATCTAATGATTTGATTTTAATGCAATCCCAGATGTAAAAGCAGGGAATACTCCTGTAGCATTCCTGAGAGTTGAGCATCAGTCTCTGAGTATCTCCAGGGAAAGGTGCTCCAGCTCATGAGGCAGTACGCACAGTGGTTAGGGAGCATGGGCCTGGGAGTCAGACAGTCCTGGGTGCAAATTCTGGCTCCACTCCTTATATTGCTCTATAGCCTTGGGAAAATAATCTCTTAGGTCTCAGGTTCCACATCTGTAAAGTGGAGATAATTATATCCTCATTGGGTGGCTGTAAAGATTAGTTGGATAATGTTCCTAAAAAGTACTCAGTAATAGAAAACACCCAATAAGTAGGATATATATAATCAAAGAATGCTTTTTTTTTCCTTTTTAAAGAAAAGTCTTATGATAAGCTGAAAGCTACCTTCTTATAATAAGGTCTATGCATTAGTTCAAGTTCTACCCTCTGGAAAAAACGGAGACTATATCTAATCCGTCTTCTATAGGATGTTGCTTCATGAATGTTAAGAGATTTCCTTTGGGAACTGGTCACTGGGAGAAAGAGAGGCCATTTAATTTTGTATTTGTTTATGGATTTATGTGCAGGATACCTCTTCCACATCTAGAAAGCTCAAGTAGATGTCTTGGGTGACTAATTTTTACTTCTACGGAGATAGGGAGCAAAATTTTGTCTTCCCAGGAAAATTTTATTGTGATTCAATTAATACAAATTTCATGCCTTTTAACAAAGATATCAATATAGAAAAAGGCAAGTTTGCCTAGGAAATTACTGGTTTGTAGGCCATGTTCAAATTACATCTTTAAAGATTCCTATTTTTAAAAAATTCCTGCTCTGAACTAAGGTCCTCTCAAAAAGGAGTTTATTTTTAAGTATATTATTATTTTTATCTCTACATATATTAAACACTTTAAACAGTTCCAGAAAGTTTTTTTTAAAAAAGAGTTACTATATGTACCTTAAAATTCTAAAGTATTTAGAGTACATAATTTTTAAATCCTCAGGACATATACATATCTATTTTTTGGAAACAAATGACAAATTCATTAGCACGATTTCTCATAAGACAATTGGGGATGGCTTTCTTCAGCCAAACGTAGCAGGTGTCACTGTGATAAGAAACATTTACGCTATTGTTCCCATGATGCCAAACATCTAACAGAAACCAAAAAAATTCAGTTCCAGATGCCCATATTGGGTCTATATGACATCATTAATTCAGATGTGTGGAAAATCTGAATTTTAAAGAACTGAATTTTTGTGGTCATGAAGACTCAGTTTCTGGGTTAAATAAGGCATCCGAGAAACAAAGTCATATTGGAATATAACACCTTTCAATTACAGAGAAACATATTGAAAGGAATACAGGGTCCAATGTCAGTGCTTCACAGCTTATGTACAAAACACTATGTAAAATACAAACAGGACATTTCAAAGCTGCACTCGAGATTCTTAATGAAGTAACCTGAGCACACCAGTGCTTTGAGAAAAGCAATCATCCAATATAGTGCCCCTGTCCCCAGGAATCCCCCTCTCATTGAGACTGAAGATGAATGCCAGAAATATAAAATTAAATTATGTTCTTCTACTTTAATGCTTTTGAGGTAATTTTTCAACTTCAAATTCATGAGAAAAGTACTTGAATGTATGGGAAAATAAAGCACTAAGCTTAAAGAAATGTATGGGAGGTACCGATGAGGAGATTTTAATTCTAGACGCCATGTGCAAGCCAGTCCAAGAAGAAACAACAGAAGTGGGAAATTCAAGAGTTAACCCTCCCCCTCCCCTTTCGCTCCCCTCTCCTCCCAGCTGCCTCCTCTGATGCTGTACTTTCTGTGACCCTGCTTCGGTATAAGGAAGGCTTCAGATGCAATGCAGTTTAACCTGTGCTGTCGACATGGCAATAAACTAAAGCCCTTGGAGAGAACAAATGGACCCAGGGAGGCAAATCTATCCTGTTCATAAGCACCTGGTCATAGTTTTACAAACAAAGATGAATAGTTATAAATTAGGCATCTGGAGATTACACACCCAGGCATATGCACGGAATATCTCAGAGAATTCTTTCAAACACTGCGCTGAGAACCTCACAGGGAAAATACTTTCCTTATGTCAATGATGATAATGTATAGTCACGTTCTAATTATGAAATTAGAGCACGGTTTCTTTCAAAACTTGAATCTCCTCCATTTCACAAACCTCCAAATACCTCTACCTATACTACCTTTGAACTTAAAAAGTCCTTCATTGTTTTTCAATTCACAGCAGTCATTTCAAAACTTAAAAAAAAAATTGCTTCTCCTTGACCTTTACTAGCACAAAACACAATTGTCTATTGAAAAACAAAAGCTCCTCCTGGCATACTCTTTTCTCAATCACCTACCTCAAAACTTGACATTACATTGACCTGTTTCCCCTCCTCACTGCACCTTGCAGTGGCCAGCAGCAGCCATCAACAAACACCTCCTGTTTCTGGACCAACACCAGGAACTTAATAGGGATCATAAACCCCTTAGCATTTTTTTTTTTTTTTTTTTTTTTTTTTAAAAAGCCTGCCCAGGTTCCTGAGGATCCTATGACGAATACAGAAGTGTCTCCCCACCCCCAACCCATTCCCAGCATGCACTCTGATGTGCATTCCCAGCATGCACTCTGATGTCACAGGCAACCAGATCTTACGTTTGTGGTTCTGTAGGGACCCACTTCTCTCTGCTTGCCCAAAGGGAGCCATGAATTCCTAAAAGAGTTGTACAGCACATTTTCTAGCACTGGGAAACTATTCTTGCCGTAGCAAAAGCAGTTCTGGCACAGAAGCCCTCCGCTTCTACCTCCTCAATACAAGAAGCAAAAATCACAGGCAACATACTCCACGATTTCTGAGAACATGTGGAAATGGGGCTGAAGGGCCAGGACGGGTGGGGTTGGGAGGAAAAGACAGGGACTGGGAAATGCAGCCTGTTGTGTCGAAAGTCAAGTTACAATGCACTGATAAATAAAACAAGCTGCACCACATACAGAAAAGATGAGAGTGGCCCACCTGTGTCTGTTGAGGGATATTTACAAAGCTTGGATCCCGTGGTCCAACACTGACGAATCGGTTTGCGGGGGAGGTGCTGGGTGTCGAATAGGCTGTGAAGGGAAGGGACACATGCGTTCAGGAAGCAGCACGAGATTGCACACACAAACAACACCAAAACACACAGTCTCTGAGCCTACACAGCTGATTAACAAGGAAATGTGCAAACACTGTAGCTAGCAAAGGGGTCTGGCTCGCAAGGGCATTTTAGACAGTTAAAAAGGGGCAGGAGAGATTGGCTTCCAAAGACTGTTGGTGCTCATATGAGCTATTTTCTCCTTCCACCATACAAATTAGAACATGCAAGACAATTGCAAAGTATTCTTTCTGAATTCAACATGAGCTCTAGGGTCAGAGAGAGATATCCTGGTCTTTAGAGTACAGGGAGAAAGAAATTAGGTAGGAAGGGCAGGAAAGCAGCTCACTTTACAACCTTGCTTTTCACACTGTTACACTCCTAAAAATCATGAAGCATTCATGTGACTCTATGGCAAGAGATCGAAGAGGTCTTTATATAAGGAATTAATGGATTTTCCAGGAAGGAGGAGGAAAACCATTTATCACAAGCTGTCTTTATAGGCCTGGTAGAGTGTCTAGAATCTTTATGATGGACAAAATGTGCTTAAAATACTAACATTTGTAGTCTTTTCATCCTAGAACCCTTCAGTTTAGGCACAAACTATTAATCCTGTGTGAACCAAGATATCACACTGGCACCTCAACTGTTACGTATCAGTTTACTGTTCTTTTCATAGTACATGCATGTTTTGTTGTTGGTTTTCATGTTGACATTTAAGACCTTCACTCTACATTAGAGGAAAAAAATTCAATGGCTTTTATGTTTCATTTTACTGTTTTCATTAGTACAGAAATCCAAAGTATTTTTAGTTGTTTGGTGTCCTGCAATCCAGTTTTTTTACTACAAACTCCAAGGATTTATTCATATTCTTTTTTTTTTTTTTTTTTTTGGCACTAGAATCTTTAGATAGACTATTGCTTAAAATAATTTCAAATTTCTTAACAATAATTGTAAAAAGGCCTAAGTTTTTTGGATTTACTTTGAATCCACACCATCTAAAAGATAAAAGGATTTGCAGGTATAGAAAACACACATAATTGAAGGAGTGATATCAAATTCCCTCGCCAGAACTTTTTTCCCTTTATTGGCATCATCAGTTTTACAGAAAACTGCTCATACTACTTCCTTTCACTTGTTAGACATACCTATGGATGAAATGTCTGCCCACCTGGCCCAGGTCCTGTTGGTTTGTCTTTAATAAGGGCTAAGTCACCCAAACAAATCTGTAACAATCACACGGATGTGACTGTTTTAAACCAGCCCTGAATAGAGGGTGAAGATGAGGGACCTCTGTATACTAATAAAATACTTTTCATTGTAATAATACTTTTTAAAGGAGGATTTGTCCAGTAATAGCTTTAAGTTAAATGATCTAAACATCTGATATACTGCACTGCCTAGCAACATGAATCTACTGATTTCCTCCCTGGCTCATTCTATGTCAGAGTAACTTGAACAGATTTGAGACGTACTTCCTCATTTATGCATTATTGGTATGGGGGAAATGTAATTCTTTTAAAAGCTCAGTAAAATGCTATCTATCACTTGTTTCATTCAGCCTATTGCTTTACTTTGATATGCTTTAAGAAATCACAACAGAAAGTTATCCATTGAGAATGATGGACTATAAATACCTGGTAGTGTAGTCACCTGATTTTAGGGCACACGGAGGATGTGGGAGAGAGAAGGAGGAATCTAGTAGATGAAATAACTTGTTAAGCCTGTTAGTGACTAGGAAAAAAAAGTGTTCTTTCATACATGAATAGGTAGGTAGTTTGAGAAGGAAAAATAAGAAAGAATGAAGGGTATGCTGAGATATGAGTTCTATTTCAAAGTAAGACTAAGTGATTGATGACAGATGCCGAAACATGAGTCCTTGGTTAGATGGTCCTACTAGAATAGGATGCAATGGCCTGTGTTCCTCTCAGACACATGGCAGGATTTCCTATGACATTTTTACCACACTGGTGACATCACAAACAAGCATGATGATTGATCCATGGCATTTTTTGCACTTTGTATGTGTGCACATGTGTGAAGGTAGTTTTCCATTGACCATAGCAAGCATACTAAATCTGGATAGACTTGCATTACACTCCATTCTCCATTCTTGCCTGACCTAAGTTTCACCATTTGAAAGGTTTAGCATGAAAGTAATTTAGCGACATAAAATCATTTTGTGGCTAAAAATCATATATTTTCCTTTCTTCAATAACAGTACAAACCTTGCAGCCTAAGTTTTAGAACATCCCAGAAGGACTTTAATGCCCTTAAGGGCTGCTAAAACAGCTCCAAAGCTTATTCAGGTTTTTTTTGTTTGTTTATTTATTTATTTTTTTAAAGATAGAACAATGGTGAGAGAGGTGGTGGCATACTAGTATTAAAAAATACATATATATTTATGGCTATACAAAGTCTGGGACTCTCTAATTACCTAGGGAGTAGAACAGGACAAACAGTGCTCAGGGAAATTTATTCTATAGAAATCCAGCTTCTGGGAAAAATCAAGGATGCAGGAAAAACAAGGGAAGGAAGAAAGAAATTCTGACTCATCTTCCATTATTTTAACTTCAACAGGCAGGGTGATCACATATAACAGGATGCATTTCCAGAATGATATGACATAAGTTGAATTTGATTTTCCCAAAGAAACAGTGGAATAGGGGAGTTATACTGCTGAACAATAACCTCAATAGAAACTTTCTATTAAAACAACCACATATACCATTGTGAATCAATTATACATGCACAGTTAAGAGCTTTCAACATGAATATAAAATCGAGTGAAGGGGGCAATGTGATAATTAATTACATACAACTGTGTTTATATGATATATTTGTATTTTTCTTATGTACAGTTCTTGACTTATTTGTAACAACAATAATCAAATGCTGAGGAAACAGCTTTGGGAAATCATGAAATGAAAAAAAGAATTTTCTGGGGAGATTATTGTAGACATTTCTGAGGATTCCGGAGGGGAAATTCAGAGACTTGATGACTTTTTGATAAAGTCAACAGGGAAATAAATTTGGTTATATAATCTCATTGCAAAAGTCCTGTGGCAAGCATGAATATTAGAAATCATATTATTGATTATTTGGCTGCTTCTGAAATAGAAATTATTTGCTTTTTTTTTTTAGCAGCCATTTCACGCACATTAGCGTTATCACTATGGACCATTTCCCTAACATTATGGAAGAACATACCTATAAGTAGCTTCCATTAACTTCTTCTTTACACTAATTTGACCATATGTTTTCTCTTATTAATGTATTTCTTCACATTTTCCAAGAGCCTTAAATACCGTGGTAAGCACCAAAATCCCAAACCAGAACTTGATCCCATATCCAGAAAATCGCATTCTTCTGTCAACCACATATCATATGCATTGCTCATTCTATAATCCTTCACTTATACAAGTCCTGCCTCAGTATGATCAATTAAGGGAACGGTTCAAGAAAAATTCTCTCTTTCTAAGCAATACAGTTTTACAGGGCCTCTGAGGATGCTGGAATGGATCTCTAAGGGGACTGTGATGGCAAGGCATGGAGGAGTGGGGTGGGGAGAGAGAGTGGTGGAGATCACCCAATGGCTGTGCTCTTTGAACTGTGCAGGGGTTCCTCGCGAGGACCGAGCAGCTTCCATGTCCTCAGAAATGAATGAGGCTGACTGCATGCTGGCCAAACAGAATTCCAGTTTTTTGTTGTTCCCAGGCTGTTGGTTTTGTTTTTCTCTTTTATGCGGAAGAAGGAATAAGGGATGGGTCTGGATAAAGGCATCATGACAGTTTCCAGATGAACTGGTTCGGAGTCTTTAAGAGTCTTCGCCTTATTGATAACTACACCTCAACATGCTGTAAGAACATGGTCAAATTTTTTGAATAAAGATGCTTAGAACTTTCCTGAGTTTGGAAAAAGTATGACTGAAGAAAAAGATATTAAGAGACTAAAATATTTGTGCCAACGTCAGTCAATGTTCCTTTAAAATAAATACTATCAATAAAATCCCCAAAATTTGACAAACTAGGAAATGTAAGTATGCATCTCTTGTTTTGAAAGTAGGGAGACAGACTCAAGGTCTGAAAAGCAGAAAAGGGGAAATTTTTACACGGAATTCTGTTTGTAGATGATGAGTCCGAAAGGAGAGCACCCTTTTAACCAAAGCCTCCTCTGCTTGTGCAGAAAATGCCCACGGGGAGGCTGAAGGGCTGGTTTCACCTGGGGCTGACACTGCCTGAGTAGAGTGATGGCCAGCTCCCCTGGTCATGGCTAGAGGGAAAATGAATGCAATGAGATACCTTAGGGAAAAAGAACATATAAAAGCACAGGTGAATTCTGAGGATCTGGGTTTAATTCCAGACACAGGAAGAATTAAAGTCCCCTAAACCCTGGCAGCCTGGTCTGCAAACTGACAAGAAGTTTGAAGACAGAAATGTTTGTTTTATCAGAGACTATATGAAAGGAGAGAACATTCACTCTCTTCTTCATCCCCTTAAACCCCTCCAAGTCTAAACTCTGGAATGCATCAAAGAGAGACATATTCATATATTTCATCTCTTTTCAAAAGGTATTTATTTGAGCACTTTGCTTTGTGCCAGGCTCTCTACTGAGCCATATGGGGGATACAAAGGTAAGACACAACTGCTATCCTCAGGAGAGTCTAATGGGGAGAGGTAAGTACAGAAGATGAAAATATGAGTGTCTAAAAGTAACATGAATATAAATCTATAGCGTGTTAAAGGATAGAAAAGTGACACCAGGCAGGAGGAACAGAAAATGCTTTAGAGAGGAGATGGCTTTTGAGTTGGTTGACAAGTTCAGATGGACTAGTCACAGAAGAAAGAGCGCAAGTAAAGGAATAGAGGAAGGAAATGGAGGCAACCATTGGTGGGTGAAAGGAGAAATATGGAATGCTGCAAATTAGATTTTGTCATACAGGGACAAGGGAAGGTAAAATTTTAATGATCATAGACCTGAATCTTTGAAAATGGAGGAGAAGAAAGCTGTTGAATTAATTTTTCTTCTAAAGAGAGGAAATAATTAATAAAATAAGCAAAGATACCAAACTTTCATTCCAAACACCATTCAAACAACTGGACATCTCCATACTCTCAGTCTTCCCTTTTTTTCTCAAATATTAATATCTACTTTACACATTTCCTGGTTTTCAGAAACTTGGACATATTCACATGTGGGAGTTTCCTTCTAAAAATATCTAGTCAAAAATTTAATTTCATTCAAAACAGACTCACTGAGATACTATTATCTGCCCAGGAATGTGCTAGTTATTAGGCAGAAGTAAATCAAAACAAGTTCAGGAATGGAGACTTGAACAGAATCCTGTGTATTCTGAGTGCAATTTTATTAAATGGTTATTAGTGGCACCTGACAGTGAAGGAAACGTGCACAAGAAGCATTCATTTGCAAATTGAAACAGTGAGGTGACTAAATAACTAGTTGCAATAGTTTCCCTAATCTTTGCTTAATTGCACTGTCACTGTAATTTAAGAAAAAAAAAACTGTGAAAAAAATTTTCATTTGTAAAAATGTACAGAAATTTGTTAGAAAATATATTAACTGATTTCTAATGAAACCCATTGCAATTGAACTCATTAACAAATTTAAATAGCACTTTTTCCTTGTAAGATCACAAGAGAAATGCTGAAGAATATTGGAATGTTTCTTCTTCAAAGAAATCTACTGATATAGGCAAGATTGTAGGGCCTAGGTTAGCGTTTTTACTATCAGTATATAGTTAAGCAAACACATACACACTTTGCTTACACACGATCAAGCATTCAGAGATTTAGAAAGTCCCACATGATTGAACGAACGTTGTCGTTTTCATCCAGATGTTTGGAATCGAGAAGATAACCACACTGAATTACCATTATTTTGATCACATCTGTGCAGTCAGTTTCCTCATTCTATTATCTCTGCAAATCTTTTTTCTTTACAAACAAGTTACCAAAGGGGGAAAAAAAAGACACAGCCTTCAGGGCATGAAATTAAAGCCTACTTAGCGCTAGTAAATTATTACAGAACAACATTCCCACAAGCTTCTTTTCCGAAAAGCTAATGAATTCTAACTTTAATAGATTAGCATTATTTAGCATGTAAGGGAACAATTTGCATGACGTCTAATGTGCCAATAGTTCACAAAAATCACGAAAAGAGTCAGTTTAGCCAGATGGCTGTGCTTTGCTGGTATTTCTACTTGTATCAAGAATCCTCATAGGGAGATAGGGGCTCAAGCTGTATCATGATTTGTGCTAAGATGTGCAGAATTAAGTATAAGATAGTTATATCATAGTGTGTAGAAAGGTGGGATCAGAGTAATTTTTAAATTGGAGGAACTTTGACCTTATATTATAAATATCTGTGTAATATGGAGACAATTTTTAATGAGTATTTCCTACACAGTCTATTTAAACTGCCTATAACTTTCTTTTTCATAAAAGGATAAGAATACAGCCTTGTTGTGCTTAATTTAAATTTACTTCTGATGGCTAATTCAAATTCTTATTTATTTTTATGTGTATGCTTTGCATTGTTCAATTGATAAAACCTATGTATTAATCAGAAGCAACATAATGTGGGTAGGCACAGGTGAAAGTTATATTAAATAGCCACAGAGAACAATCCCTGGATTCAGTTGGGATTTGCTAAAAAAAAACCCCAACTTAGATCAATATATTGGATCATTCCCTTGAAAGGCTTCTATGGCCTCTCAAAAGGCAGTGTAACTCTGGAAACCTACGTCTGGGAATTTATCCTCAACAAATACTTCAAAATACAGATAAAGATTTATACTCAAAGATGTCTGTTACAGCATTACTTATAAGAGCAACAAATTGGAAACAACTTATATGTTAATACTTCTTCCATATATTGGAATATTTTTCAATGATTAAAATTACTTTAAAATAATGATATCACATTTATAATATAAAGTAAAATGTGTAAAATCAGTTTATAAAACTGTATGTATGCATAAGTATATATACAGATACATAAATCATGATCAGTTATGTTTAAAATATGTCCAGAAAATGATTGGAAAATATGCACAGAAAGTAGTATCTCTGAAGAGTAGGATTATGGGATGTTGTTAATAGAAAATGAATTTTAGAACCAGAAAACCCTACTGGATTGAATACATTTGCTATTTTACTAGAATGTGACTCAAAGCCCATTTACTAAGGCTTCACCACTATGTGAATTTCTAAGGGGCTGCCCACTCCATAGGGAGAGTCCAGAAAGAGTGATCCCTATGAGAGATTTAGCCAAGTAGATAGGAAATCCCCAGAACTCCACTGCGCTCTAATTAAAACAATTGAAGAAAAATGCTGAAATCATCTAATCAGGAACTACTGATTCCAAAATCCAGTTAAGGACCAAAAATTAAAAAAAAACAAAAAACCTCTCAAGAGTTAATGTTATGGTCAGGTTCATAAAACATTTGTTAGGGTGTACACTGTACAACCTTTCTGAAAAACAGTTTGATAATGTTTATAAAGAGGGCTGTTGGGATTATTTGTACTACTAATTCCAGTTCTAGGAATCTATCCAGCATATGCTGGAGCACATTCCATATGTTAGGACAAATTTTAATATCCAAAAGTAGAGGAATAGGTAAAATTTTCAAACTAGCACATTTCTTAATTTTTTAATGAAATAAGAGTATAAAATACTAATTAATAAAGTAGCACATATTAAGTATGATCGCTATAATCTAATATGCATGTGTATATATACACACATATATAAACATACCCTAAAAATAAAAGTGGGTGAAAACAAGACCAAAATGTTAATAGTAGTTGATTATAGGAGAATATAATTTTCCTGTTACTTTTTGTATTTTCCAAGTTTCCTGCAATGCCATATATTACCTTTATAAAGAAAGTCTTAAAACTAATTTGCCATCTCTATCATCTGAAATAGTAAAAAAAAACTGAGCTAAAACAATATTCGGATGAGTTGTGATAACCCCAGTGAATATAATTATCTATTGTTATGTTCTCTTTTGTCATTCCTTGTTTGCAATGTTCCTTTCTAAGTCTTTATTTTTCCTGCTCTTAATCCACTGTTTTTCATTCAATTTAATGTATCCAGGATGCTGTTACTCTTGAAATAATATAAAAGTTCTTTATGGAGTGGGTGTCTTGGGATTTGCAAAGGAAAGGTGTAAGTATTATACTTTGAAAAACAGTATGTACCCTGGTGGAGTAGAAAATATTGGGCAGTCCTGGATTTGAATACTGGCTTGGCCTCAGTGTCCTCTTCTTTAAAATAGGGCTAGCAATTGCAATTTTGCAGATTTATAGTAACGATTAAATGCAACTAAAGTAATACATATGAAAATACCTATCACAACTCCTGATTTTCATAATGAGTTTATTTTACATTTGTAAATTTAAACATTACAAACTTAGATGATATGCAGAATAGAAATAGTCTACTGAGAGAAGTTTTAAAAATTATGACTTAAGATAGTCTGTAATTATTTATATTCAATGTTTTCTAAAGCATTATGGTTACTGAGAATGAAAATGCCAACATTTCACTGAACTCCATGCTATTTGCAAGGGAAAAAGAATATTAATCTTTACCAGAAAGATCACACATTTACCAGAAAGATCACACAGTTTTACTATGACACCCAAAGTTCAGGTTAATAGAAGTACAAACTTGAGTATAAAAATTGCCAAGGATTTTATGGCCCCCCTATGTTTGTATGTGCTTTTGGTCACTGAAGTGACTGAGATATGAACAAGATTTTTAAGTACATCAGACAAATAGTTAAAAAAATAAAGAAGTTGTTATATTTGATATAAAGGGGATTTAAAACTCAGTATCTTTAATTCTCATTGAGTAAGCTGCCAAAGGGTATGTAGTAAAAAGTAAATCTCTTTCTCACTCCTTTTCCCCAGCAACCTTGTTCCCTCTTCTAGAGTAAACCACCATTATCAGTTTCTATCCTTCCACATACAATCAAATGTGTATGCATATCTCCCTCCCCACCTGATGGTAGCATTCTATATACACTTCTTAGACTTTCCTCTATTGACTTAATATAACTCAAAGATTATTTCATGAATTCAAATTGACCTATTTCCTTATTTTTAAAGGCCTCCTAATATATAACACCCAAATTGGTGGATATTTAGGTTATTACCAATCCTTTACCATAAAGCAACGTTGCAATGAATATTTTATGCACATCTTTGCTAACATGTCAAACTATGTATTTGCATGACTTGCATTTTAAATTCATATTTATAAATAAAATAACATTACTAGACCAGCCTCTGAAGAGGTAGAACCAATTTGTAGTCCTCTCACAATGCAGGGAAGTGCCTGTTTATCATGCACTTATCAATATCATGCTAAGATACTTTTTGATCTTTGCTATTCCGACTGGGAAGACTATCAATCAAGTTTTAATTTGCATTGTTCTTATATTATATGAATGAGACGTCTTTCAAATGTTTCCCTTTCTCTATGTTCACATTTTGTCTTTCTACTGGATTGTTGGTCTATTATCAACTTTTCAAACATATTTATATATTAGATAATTTAGCCTTTTGTCATATGTGTTGCAATTATTTTTCCCACTTTATCTTTTATTTTTTGACTTTATTTATGGAGGTTTTTTCCCATGCAGAAATTTTTGATACTTATAGAGTTGAATTTATCAATATTTCCTTTATGGGTTCTGGATTTTTTATATTATTTAGAAAGCCTTTCTCACTCCAACATTATTTTTAAAAATTGTACATTTTCTTGTGGCTTTTCATGTCTTACCTTTTTATGTTAAATTTTTTGTCCAGTTGGAATTATTTTGGAATTTTATTTTGTTCCAGATTGCTGCTCAGCTGTCCCAACAGTCTTAACTGAATAATTCTTTTCTCCCCTCTAATATGAAATGCCACTATTATTAAAGACTAAAATGCTGTATATATTTGGGTCTCCTTCCTGTACCCTAATTTAGGAGAATCTTAAAAATTAAAATACAATATAGCAATAGCAGAAGCACTGGTAGAGAAATTAAAATCAATGTGAAATAGAGATATTGAAGTAAAATAAGTTCCCTAGAAGTAGGTGAAAATGATAAGGCAGTTTTCTGGAATTATTTTGTATCCTGTCTGTGGTAGTGGTTACAAGACTCTATGATGTATAAAAACTCATAGATCTGTGCACCAAAGAGTGAACTGTACTGAATATACATTTTAAAAAGGCATCAGTAATGAAAAAGTGTTATGCTAAAGAAAGCCACTAGCTCATATTTATTTCATTCTCTATTGTAATTATCTGCTGTTGTTCTCTGAAATAGGAAACAGTCCTTATACCATCTAGAAATTGTATAAATATATCATTCACTGACTAACTATAATGACTAAAATTATATGTTGTACACATTTAAAAAAGAGTTGGTGAAAATTAGGTCTACCATTATTTATAGGACAAGTCAGAGTAGTGTTTCTAGGCATTCGTCACCAGTCCTGCCTCTGGAGAGCCCTGGGGGATAAAGGAAATCTGTTTTTTGTTTTGTTTTGTTTTTTTGCCTTTTGCTGTTGTTGCGTCTCCCTCCAAATCCTTTTTTCTCTCTTCCTTTTCCCTGCCAAAAAGACCTACTCTCAGTAACAAAAACCGAGTCATATTAAAGTATAAATGACTACCATCTTCCTCTGTATTACCCCCATAAGGGTTTCAATGCAAAGATATGGTAGCTTTCAACTAAAGCAAAGACTCATAGGAGGCTACGGTCAAGAGGATGAACTCCAGGTTCAAGGTACCTGGGTGTGAATAGTGACTCCATGACATGTGGCTGAGTGACTCCCACAAAGTTACCTCATTTCTCCATGCCTTGTTTTTCTCATGTGTAAAATTAGGATAACAATTCGTCTTTACTTCACTGGATTATTTTGATAATTGAATGAGATAATATATTTAAAAACAGTTTTAAAAGTTCCTAACACATCAGTAAAAGCTCACAACTTTGTTGTTATTAATTTCAGACATGAGCAGGTAGGTGTGGCTCCCCAGCAACCAGAAATCATGGCACACTGCTAATTTGTTCAGCTACAGTATGAGGTAGTGGAAAGAGTACGAGAAGGCCCGTATTTGAGTCCCTACTAAGCTACTACAGGAGTATAATTTGGGGAAGTAACCTCTACTTTCTAATCTCAGTTTCCTTGTCTGTAAAATCCTGCCCTCATAGAAGTGTTAGGAAGATGGGATGACATAATGTATATGTGTGAAGAACTTTGTGAACCAAAAAGCATTAAACATATGTTAAATACTATAAGGGAACATTTCCATCCCAGTCATAGATTATAGTTATGTTCTTGGTTAACAGGTTCATAATCATTCATATAATGAATATATACATGATTCATCTGAGATATAAAAAATAAATAATAAAGGAAACATGTTATTGCATGCTTCTCTTTTAATAGAATTCTAGTTTTAAAAATCAACAGTTAATAGTTAAGAAGGTAGGGAAAAAGATGTTTGAGTCTTTTATGCATTTTTTCAATTGAGTTTTTGTGCTCCTAATTATTCAAAAAGGAAAATATGCATGCTTTATCTTCCATCATAATTCAAAAATGGTTTTCCTTTCCATTATAATTTTAGGCTATGATGCCAATCTTGATTTATCTTTCTAGAAAAGTCAATTTTTATAGTATGATCTTGGGTCCAACATACTATATAAAAATTGGATTTTAAAGTACAATTAACAAAAAGAATAGTGTATTTTAAATTATCATACCACACATACATTCAAACATATTGAGAGAGTTCCCTTATTCTTGAGCTCCTGTGCTCAGAACTCTTAGTAATATTCAACCATCATACTACAGGCTTGAGAAAGTCCCTTCCCAACTAGATGAAATGATGCACATGAAAAACTCTGTAAACTGTAAAGAACTACAATAGGTAGGATATTATTATGATTAGTCTCAGCAGTAAGATGTCTAATAGGCATCTCAAATGGAACTTGGTCAAACCAAACTTCTGCTTTCTACCTGTCAACCAGAACTGCTCCTCCTACAGTTTTCCCATTTCAGTTCATGTCAACCCCTCTTTCTAGTTGCTCAGGTTGAAAGCCTAGGAGTCATTGTTGATGTTTCTCATTTTTTCTTACCCCATATCTAATCTGTGAGCAAATCCTGTCAGTGCTACCTTTTGAATATATCTAGAACCTGAATACATTTTTTTAAATTACAGAAGTTATAGATTTGCAGAAAAATCATGGAGAATATACAGAGTTCCAATACAACCCCCTCACACATACAGTTTTCCCTATTATTAACACTTTGCATTAGTGTGACAACTTTGCTAAAACTGATGAAAGAATATTATTATACTTACATTATAGTTTATATTAGGCCTCACTGTTTATATTGTAGAATCCCATGGTTTTTAAACTTTATCCTGGCAACCTGGAATTTCCCCTTTTAATTACATTCAAATATATAATCCACTGGTGTTAAACACATTCACAGTGTTGCACTATCATCCCCCCTATTCATTACCAAAACGCATCCATCACCCCAGTCAGAAAATCTGTACCAATTAAGCATTAAATCCCCATTCCCTACCCTCAAGTGGTCCGGTCCCTGGCAACCCGAATTTCAGTTTCTGGCTCTATGAATTTTCTTATTCTAAAAATTTCCTATCAGAGAGATTATACAGTACCTGTCCTTTTGTGTCTGCCTTATTTCACTCAATAAGATGTCTTCAAGGTTCATCCATGTTGTTGCATGTATCAGAACTTCATACTTTTTTATGGCTGAATAATACCCCATTATATGTCTCTACCACATTTTGTTTATTCATTCTTCTGTTGATGGACACTTGGGTTGCTTCTATTTTTTGGCCATTGTGTATAATGTCATTATGAAAATCGATGTACAAATAACTGTTTGAGTCACTGCTTTCAATTCTTTTAGGTATATTCCTAGAAGTGGGATTGCCAAATCATATGGTAATTCCATAGTTAACTTTCTGAGGAACTGCCAGACTGTATTCCACAGTGGCTGTACCATTTTACATTCCCTCAGTAATGGACAAGTTTTCCTATTTCTCTATATTCTTTCATATGTTTGATATTTCTGTTTTTTTAATAGCAGTCATTCTAGTGGGTGTCCATTTATATACTTTCTTTGGAGAAATGTCTATTCAAGTCTTTTACCCACTTTAAATTGGGTTGTCTTTTTGTTGTTGAGGTGTAGGATTTCTTTATATATTCTGGAAATTAATATCTTATTGGATACGTGGTTTTCAAATATTTTCTCTTATTCTGTAGCTTGTCTTTTTTACTTTCATGATAAAGTCCTTTGATATACAATAGTTTTTTTTATTTTGATGAAGTCCCACTTACCTATTTTTTCCTTTTGTTGCTCATGCTTTTGGTATAAAGTCTGAAGAAACACTGACTGACATAAGGTCCTGGAGATGCTTCCCTATGTTTTCTTCTAGGCTTTTTAATAGTTTGGGTTCTTATATTTAGGTCTTTGATCCATTTTGAAGTAATTTTTGTACATAGCATGAGGCTGGGCCCACCTTCGTTCTTTTGCATATGGATAGCCAGTTTTCCCAGCACCATTTGTTGAAGAGACTATTCTTCCCCCCTTGAGTTGACTTGGGGGCCCTTGTTAATCAATTGGCCATAAATGTAAGGGTATATTTCTCAACTCTCCAACTTTGTTCTTTTTGTTTTTTTCCAAAATGTTTTTGGCTATTTGGGGCCCTTACCCTCCCAAATAAATCTGATGATTGGCTTTTCCATTTCTGCAAAGAAAACTGTTGGAATTTTGATTGGGATTGTGTTGAAACTGTAAATTGCTTTGGGTAGAACTGGCATCTTAACAATATTTAGTCTCACAATCCATGAACATGAAATGTCTTTCCATTTATTTAGGTTTTCTTTGATTTCTTTGACCAATGTTTTGTAGTTTTCCTAGTATAAGTCCTTTACATCCTGGGTTAAATTTATTCTTAGATATCTGATTCTTTTATTTGATTGTGTAAATGGATTTCTTCTTTCTTTCCTCTTCAGACTGCTGATTACTAGTGTACAGAAACACTACATATTTATGCGTTTATTTTCAACACCTCCACTTTGCTGAATTAATTTATTACCTCTAGTAGCTTTATTGTAGATATTACAGGATTTTCTACATCTAGGATCATATCATCTGCAAATAGGGGAAGTTTTACTTCTTCTGTTCCAATTTGGGTGTGTTTTATCTATTTTTCTTGCCTAATTGCTCTGGCTGGAATACTCAATACCATGTAGAATAATAGTGGTGCCAGTGGGCATCCTTGTCTTGTTCCTTCTGATCTTAGCAGGAGAGCTTTCAGTCTTTCACCATTGAGTATGATGTGGCTGTGGTTTTTCATATACGTACTTTATGAAGTACGTATATGAAAGCTTCCTTCTATTACTAGTTTTCTAAATACTTTTTATCAAGACATGGTGCTAGATTTTATCAAATGCCTTTTCTGCATCAATTAAGATAATCACGTGCTTTTTCCCCCTTCATTCTATTAATGTGATGCTTTAGATTAATTTTCTTATGTGGAACCGTACTTGCGTACCTGGGACAAATTCTGTTTTGTAATGGTGAACGATTCTTTTAATGTGCTGTTGGCTTAAGTATGCTGATATTTTGAGGATCTATACTCCTAAGGGATATGGGTATTAGGCTTTGGTATTAGGCTTTGGTATCAGGCTTTGGTATTAGGGTGATGTTGGCCTCATAAAATGGGTTAGAGAGTGTTCCCTCCTCCAATTGTTTGGAAGAATTTTGAGCAGGCTTGGTGTTAATTCTTCACGGAATGTTTGGTAAAATTCATCAGGGATGCCATCTGGTCCTGGGTTTTTCTTTGGGAGATTTTTGATTACTAATCCAATCCCTTTACTCCTTTACTTGTTATTGGTCTATAGAGATTTTTTTTTTTTCTCTCTCTCTCTTTTTTCTTTTGGTCAGTGTAAGTAGTTTGTATTTCTAAGACTTTTTCCATTTCATTTAGGTTATCTAATTTGTTTGCAAAGATTTGTTCATAGTATCCTCTTGTAATCCTTTTCTAAACCTGCATTTTCTTGATTCTGCACTCTCCCAGTCACTGCAACCCTTTAATTGTTTTCAAAGTTTTGAGGAAGATGGTTCTGCTAGTTTTTGCTAGTTCTAGTTGATCAAAGATTTTGTGGGGGCAGAATATGATCCTGAAACATCTTAGGCCACCATCTTGGTCATTCAGAAACTGGAATCTGGCTAATTTTAACACCTCTACTCTACTGCCCCCATTTTCATGCATTATTGCAATAGCTGCCTCTCCCAGTAGAATGCAAGCTCCATGAAGGGCAGGGGATTTGGTCTGTTTTGTTTACTTTTGTATCTCTTGTGCCTAGAACAGTGGCTGGCAAAGAGAAGACAGTCATTATGTTTATTGTTCAAAAATAGCCTCCAGACTGGTCTCCAGGTTTAATTCTCATCCTCTACCATGTATTTTTAACATACTCTTCAGAGTGTTTCTGTACCAATCTGGGTGGCGGTATTTCTGTGCAGCTTCTCTCACTCAGAGTAAATGCCAAAGTCTTTACAATGGCCTGTAAGAAGGTATATCATTTGCCCTGCAACCCCCCAAACTCATCCTCATTACCTCTCAGACTTCACCTCCATCTACTTCATTCACCCTCTGTTCTCACCATATTGGCTTTTCCTTTGCTTGGAAATATATAGTCTCATGGCTCACCCCCTCTTCAGGTCTTTGTTCAAATTTTTCTCTTTTCAGACAGGCCTTCCCTGACCACCCTATTATAGTTGTATTCCACCCCTACTACTCCCAAACACCTCTTTGCTTCAAGTTTCTATGTAGCATTTACATGTCACCATCTTACATTCTACCTCTTATACTCATTATTTTGCTTCTTGTCTGCTCCATAAAGGCAGGGACTTTTTTCTTGGCTAAATCTGAGCACCTAGAAGAGTGCCTGGACCATGGCTGATGCTAAAAAAATCTTTACTAAATGAATGAATGATGTTGATTTCCCTTACTGGGTATCTAAAGTTGAAGGTAGTTAATCAGTGGGAACAGAATATATACAGTGAATTACTCTTGCACGCAGTTCCTTTAATCTGTCATGGTATCCTAAAGAACCTGGCATGAGCCCTGGTATGGTATATTATTCTTTCTCCAAGCACATCAACAACATACAGCTTCTTGAGAGAGAATACTACTGTTATCTACCCCCACCTCACTCTTATCTAGGGCACTGGTAAGGGTTTTTCCCATTGTAATGTATTTATTTCATAGGCAAATTGTTCCCCAGATCTGCTTTTCTCCTACTTTTCTGGTTGTAGCTGCAAAGTTTAGTGCTGATGCCAGAAGCAACTGATTAGTTAAAAAAACAACAACAACATACCGTTCTTTAGGCTGGCATCCATTTGTGTTTTATTAAAAGAGGATATTTAAAATGATGTCTTGGACTTTTAACAGTCTACAGCACATCTGTCACCCCAATTCATCTTGATAATCTGCCTATGAAAGTGGGTAGAGCAGTTAGTGTTATTCCCACTAACAGATAAGGGAATTGAGGATCAGAAATGTTGGTAATATAGAATGGTGGCATGATTTCCTATTTTTTGGTTTTAAACTCTTCTTTTATCACAAGTCATCTCAAACCCCTAAACAGAAAAGACTGTCCTAGGTTACAAAATTGGTGTTTTTGAAAAAAGCCTCAATTTCGGACACATTGTTGGGATGTTGAACATCTGTACTTAGTATCTTGCGGTGATATTTCCCCTTCCTATAGTTGAGCTCTAATAAACGTAAGAAGAAAAACAGGATCCAACCATCCTGTGGTTTAATTTCTAAGAAGATACATGATTTATGAAACTACAGTTTTGCTCTAAATTTTTATCCAGTGATAATCCAATTTTAGATCCCCCAGTGGGTTTCTCAGGAAAAGTTCTACTTTCTCTCTCAGACTTAAAATACTAGAATGTTATCCCTATTAAACAGTTAGAAGTCACCTCCTTTAAAAAAATCATCTGAAGCCCCAAGCCTGAACCAAAGTCCCTCCCAGGTCCTCCACAGTTCTGTGTATGCTTTTGTCCCAGTGTGGTCCCAGATAAACTGCCTGTGTACCAGCTGTCTCCCTCAATAAATCCCACATTTCTTTAGAGTGGGGATTATAACTTGCTTATCTCTGTATCCCAACAGCTAACACAGTCCTTGGCACCTAATGGGTTAGTTACGCAATGGCTGAATAAAATGAATAAAAGAAGGTAGTCATCAAAGATGAACTTCAAGGGAGGGAGGAGGCTACTTCACTCTTGATATTTGTTTCCTTCCATATGCTGATGGCCTCTCTTCAACCCCTTACTTACCCCCTTTCTAGACTGAAGAGTTTGAAAGGAGAACCTGGAAGTGACTAGTTTCACCCCTTCCTCGCCTCTTTTTCTTAGGGAGACAGGTCTCTGGCAGGATGCCTGCTTTCATCTGCACTTCTGTGCCATCAGTTTCACCCAGGTGGATGGGCTTCACATAGGAAGGTCTGCAGTGGTCCAGCACTGCCAGAGATTGGGTAGGTATGTCTGGGGTTCAGTATTTGGAAGCATGCTTACACACAATTCTCTAATAATAAAGATGATATCCTGGTCTCCCATCTCATTTTCTCTATTTTATTTATCAATTGGTTCATAAAGGAGGGCATGGAAGGGGACTTTTTGTGGGGGTTTTAAATACCTTCCCAATGAAGACCAGTGGGCTTCAAGAGTTTTGAGGTCTCATCTATGCTATAGATTACAACTCTTCCAGCCTATCACTATTTTATTAATAGAGTATGATATATTGCTGTGAAACAACATTTTACTGTTAATTCATACATGTCAGAAAAGCCCCACAATGAGGGCTATAATTGATGGTGATAAAAAAAATTCCTATGCCATCAGTAGAACATTTTGTTTTGTCTACCTTCCTATGATTAAAAAATAAGTATTAAGTTACTAACATTAAACTTTGGGCCCCTGCCCTGATATTCTCCTCCTTTCCAAAACTTTTAAACACTTATTTAACTCTCATATTACCATATGAGTTGGTCCAAAAGACACCCCCTCCCACCTTTTCTTTCCATGAACAAAAGCTTGAGGCTGGGCACTGGAGGAAGACAGGTATTTCCTTATATGAGGCATTTATTCAATCCGTGGATTAGAGCCCAGAACTGTGCATCCATCCAAAGGAATCAGCCTGATTTCGGAGTTGAGTAGCTTCTACCTATTCTACAGACATACTTTATTATTACCTAAGCCCGAGGCCTTCTACTAGGTAAGAGTTTGGCTTTTAAAGGACAGTGGCAATGTCCAGTACAGACAGGGAGAAGAGAAGGAATAGAAAAGTGGAATGCAGAGGCACATGCAGGGCACAAGAAGCATGGGGCTACCAATCTTTAGGCCACTATTCCAAGTGAAGAGACTTAAGGAGAGTTTGGGGTCAGTTATTTCTCTGACTTGTTCAAATATATTACATGAACACAATAAGCAGGACATTTCTATGAGCGCTTGTCTCTCAACACCTTTTTTAATCTGAGCTTCCAAGATCCACAGATGAACTTTGCTTGCTTCCTGTATCATGGAAAACTCAAGGGTTTTCTCCTTTGTTGACGAGCATTGAACCACCTCTTAACAAGAGAAGTAGATCCTCCCAAACTGCCCCTGGATCCTCAATACTTTTGCTATAGATAAAGAATCCATGTACCGTGCCACTCACTTCTTTCTGCATGTATTATGGAAATGAATAAACACTAGTTAACCCAAAGCTCACTTCAGATTTGTGTCCATGAGGGACTCCAGACATTTTGGATCCAGGGTTCCCAGAATCACATATGGCAGGAATAGAGAGGCTCATCTTCCCTCTTCAACCATTTCCTCTTATATCCAATACCATTATCTCCCCAACACTGAAAGTAAGTAAACTGAGAGCCTTCTCTCACTATACTTCTCTAAATCATTGCCTAATCCCAATACTTATGCATCCCGCCCCATTCTCCCCTCCACTCAACTATTATTGCTGCCAGAGTTCTCATTCTTAACACTTCTTTCCCAGTAGAATTTAATCTTTTTCTCAGTAGAGTCCTTGCTTCCAGTCTTACCTCCTTGAAGACCGCCTTGAAGCCTCTCCTCAGGGACACTGCCACATTGTTTTCCTTTCCTCCATTTTGATCCCTCTCTAAAGCTTTAGGGAAGGTGCTCATCACACCATTTATCAAGTGTAGTCAGTCCATCCATCACCTGGGAACACTACCTCCAGACATCACTCTTTTTGTCATTGTTCCAGGCACTAATAAAAGCCACATTTATGTGTTCAAGCTATTTCTATCTCCTAGTCATCTCTAAAATATCAGGAAATATCTGAAGAATTGTTTTCTCTCTAGTTCATTATGTAATCATTCTCATCATCTAAATATGTTTTGAAATCCATGCTATATTCTCTGATCAAATGTTCCCAGACTACTCAGAGAAGAGCTAAGAGTTTTCTCTTTCCATCCAATTCTGCCCTCTATTTCCTTCCCCAGCTAAGTCTTCCCATGCAACTTGCCATGGCTACTGACTCTGATCTTCTGCCAGGCTCTTATTCTTGGTGAATATTCAATGTACACACCTTGAATTGATATGCTGATCTAAACTTTTTTTTTCCAATTTGATGTATGAGCTGTATAATCTGTATATCTCATTAAGTGCATTTCTCTTGGACTACAAGTTCCTGGAAGGTGGGGCTATATGGAAGTAAGAACATTTTGCTAACAAGACTCCTCGCAATTAGATGCCATTTGATGACCATGACCATGAGGATAACATTCTCAGCTACTCAAAAATACACAGCATTTAATAGTTCATATCTGGGCATGTGGTTACACCATCGTATCCACCCAAACTCGCATTCATTTCCACAGCTGGAGCAGTACCCTCAGAGCAGTGTTCACTTTTGATTCTGGTCGCAGCTCTGCAAATTCAAGCTACAACCATCACCGGGGACCTGTGCCTGTATCACGAGGGCCTATATGATATGGAACAAAGCTAAGGTGTAGATTCAAGTGAGTAGAGCTTTCTAAGTGACCGGCGCCTTTGTCACAGCCATACTTACTTGGTGAGGTGGGGGAGGCTGCACCCCCTTCTGTTGACGTGGTTGGAGGCTTCGTGTCTGGCACCGGCAGAGGCACAGGCCTGGCCATCGGTGGTGGCGGCGGCGGTGGCAACATTGGGGTGGGGAGGAATGGGTTGTGCACCTTGCCTTGGCTGCTCCCATTGGGCTGTAAGGGTGGGAAAACACACATGCACATACACATAAACACAAACACACACACACAAGAAAAAGAAGAAACAGACATCAACTACTAGCCGCTTCTGACAACAAAAGATTCATCAGGCGCCTTCTATATAAATTTTAAGTATTCTAGCTGGTTGAATTCTTCCGAACCATCATACAGATGAAGAACTGTTAGGTTCTGCTCTCAATACGTTTCACAAAAGCATTAGGCACATGTGCTCAATGCTTTCTAGACTTATCTCTTGAAATACATAGTCCTGCTTTGCTCTGGTTCCATGAAATGGCCGACCAGTGATCACTCTAGATTTGTCATCTAGGTAACCAAGTTCTGCTTGGAATGTTTTACTTCTTTATTAACTGTTACCTTCATCATCATGATTCTCATGATTATTAAATATATATGGGTTTTATAGACGGTGGTATTTTTCTACCATGTCTATTTACACAGATGTAACAAAGTTTCCTATAGATGCATTTGAGCTGACAAAATAATATTTTATTTTCACTCTTCAAAGTTGATATTACATAACAATTTAATATAAACGCATTCAGTGAACAAGAAAAATTTCTTTCACATATTGTAAAACATCAGGCACAGAAACTTTAGAATTCAGCTGTCATTAGAATTCTACTAGAGAAAAATATCACTTCTAATTTTGATTTAAATTATATAAGCATATGCCATAAGATTCATATTTATTTGGTTGCCTGGTGCTAGAACAACCAAGTAACAGCTCTCTAATGAAAGAAAGTTTCCCTCTGAAGATAGCAATAAAATCCATTCTCTTTTCAAGTTTTTCAAAGGAGTCCCATAAAGAGGCCTGGCATAAGGCCTATAAAATTTTGATCAAAATGCAAAAATGGGTATTTGACAATTATACAGGATGATGTCAGGACTATTAAAATTAAAAAGGAAGAAATGTCTAGGTCAGATGCTCGATGCTGGTTATCAGCTCGGTTTTTTCATTGTTTCCCAAGTGGCCTTTCTGACTCTATTTCTAGATACCAGTAACACTCTGACCAAAAATCAGAGCTCATCTTTAGCTTGAAGTTCTAAATCAAAATGCAGAGGAAGAAGATCCTGGTTGCTCTTGGCTTTAAGGTTTAAGCATAATAATTCTGCAGAGGCAGACTCACATCCTTAGTATTGTTCCTCAAAGACTAAGATTATCTCATCTATCAGAATGCTGTGCTTTTTGCCAGCAAACTTGCCTGTGTGTTATTTCTGAGTGGGCTAAATGTCTGTAAGTGAATGCTTTAGAATAAGCCAAGCAAATGAACACACAAGCAAAAGAGGAAAAAGGCATGATATTGATTTGTTGTCTAGACAGAAATGTATCTGCTAACACGTTGCCAGACATTATTCAAAGCTGCCTGTTATGGTTCAGATATGCAGAATCAGGTATTTCTGTAAGGGAAGAAAATCAGTGGTAGTACAGTGTGACATAGTATTCTAAGTTAGAAAATAATAATTATGGCTAATCTGTGGCTTCAGAAGCAGTATTAGGAGAAAAGGAAAACAAAATTTGGCTTTAAGCTAGTCATTATAATTTTTATTTGGTGATGGTAATGGTCTTGGGATACAGTTATTCATTGTCAACATTTAGCTTTATATTTGAAATAAAACTTGTGATTTTTCAAAATCACTTTTAGATTTGGAATGCTATTTCAAATTGTGATTTTTCTGGGGGGTTTATTTGAGAGAAAATAGAAAACATTCATTTGAAGCTATTGAATACTGTTTAACTTTATACAAAGATAAGTGGGAAAGATAACTACTTACAGAAATAACAAACCATAATAAACTGTACTTCTAGCATCTTGAGTTCAAGTACTGGTCAACTTGATCTAAAGTGTTAGAAGACTGTATTTTTTAAAAAAATATCAACTTAGTTGATCTGAAACATCTGTCCCCCTCGTATCCCATTATTTAAAATTATTTGGTCTTTCTATTTGGTTAACTGTAGAAGCCCTAGGGTTAGAATGCACGAGGTGGAATGATCAGCCTGCAAACCTTAGGAGGTTATATAGTTCACCCTTGAGATGATTTATATCCATAAACTTGACAGTTGCAAACTTAACACAAACACTGTTTTTAAACCCTGGCCAATCACTCTTAGAGCAAGCTAACTTTCCCACAATCTAGAATAAATATGACATTTGCCTGCAGTCAGTCAGCGCAACATCAGAGCACAATGTCACATGGGCATAAGGTCTCTCCCTGTTATTTTTACATTCCGTTAATGTTTCTAAAGAAATTGAAAAAAAAAAAAAAAAGAGATTTCCTTACATTGAGGAACCCCACCTGTCCAGCCTGCTGACCAGCATCAGGGCAGACAAGTTGGACAAACTCTTTCAGCGTCTCCTGAGGGTGGTAGCGGATGGCTGGGTGTGAGAAGTAAGGCCCAGGCTGCTGGATAATGGGTGATGTCGGAAAATGAAGAGTCGATGGTGTTGCATGTGGACTTGCTGCAGGAAAAGAAAACATCAGACTTATGAAGGGAAAGATGTGCTTTGCCATGGCTTCTAAAGCTGATTCAACTTCCTTTTTTATTCCTTCGTCTCACCCAATTCATAATATTGCTCATATGACTGAATTTGAGATAGGTCTGATAGATTTTCTTCCTTCGGGCTCTAAGACAAACATGGAGGTTAGGTTAAGGTAGAGTTTCAAGCTGTCTTTCTATTTTCAGTGGACATGAGTTATAAAGGCATTAATAATCCTTGGCGAAGCTGGAGATTATTCATTACCTTAAGAGCCTTTTTAATGAAGCAAGCAATAAAAAATGTATTTGGTAGATTAGACCTGATTTAACTGACATTACATATGACAAATTCTAGTTTGCACATATGGATCCCCTTCCATGCTGAGCTATCCATAGATAATAACTCATTGTTAAAGCTCTTATACCCCTTTCAAGGGAATTTCTAGGGACTAATTCAGGGAGAAATTTTTTTGAAGTACGTAGCAAATGATCACTTAATGAACCTGTGCAATTTGGGGGCCTCGCTTTACACGGGAGGTCTATATTGCCTTTTTAAAAAATTATTTTTTTTTGCCATTTCAAAGCCAAACCCAGAAATGCATAATAAATGTTAGAGCCGGGGAACCCACAGACTGAGTAGGCAGTGACCCCTGCTAAAACATTGGCCTTCTGCCCACAAAAACTGATAAAAGACTCAGACCATTATTACTCCCTTACATTTGAATGCTTCTAAATTTCATTTGTACAAGAGGAAGATTACATTAGATTAAAAAACTCATGTGAGGTGCTTAATAATTTTTCTGAGAGAACTCTTGCCCTTGAATTGGAAAGGCAATCGTTAAAACAGACTGCAGGGTAAGAGTAGCACATAGCGAGGGTGGAAGACACTTAAACCAGGAAATCCAAGATAACAGCTCTCACTTCTCAGTGAGAAACATCTCCCAAATAAAAACAGATGAGAGTATTTCTCTTTTGTTACGTTTTGCAGTTTAATTCTTTAAATTCAAGAAGCTCTGCAAAGAGAAAACATAGAAATGCCAAAATTTTCGGAAAATATGACTTTATGACATGAAGAGTGACTCATAATACTGAAGAGAAACCCAAGCAAGACAGGCCACCCTTTCTGTCACTACCCCATTGGTGTGGCTAAGGACTGTTAAAAAAAAAAAAAAGGATGCATTCCTCTCCTTTGCTACCCATGGCTTCTTTGTTCCCTACTGGGATCTCCTTAGGATGGGGGCATTTTCTGACTAACAACTGAAATGGCTACAACTGTGTAGTTCAGAGGGGGCATCTGTAGTTTTTAAAGAATAGAAATGAGGGTTTGGGGTAGAAGCAATAGTCTAGGCCATGTTTTACATATGACTTCATGGAACCCTTTCATTCATGCAACCTTTAATCTATCCAATAAATACTCATGGACTCCTACTATGGGCTCTGGACAAAGTGTTGAGCCAAAACAGACAAAGTTTTGCCTTAAAGCATACAATTATCAGAGGCATCTAGAACTTAACCTATCCAAACCAGAATTCTTGTCACCTCCCACCATCAAACTTGTTCTTCTATCTTTCCCATTTTAGTAAGTATCTTTTCCACTTAATTGTTCACTGTCATATCCCCAGAACCATACCTGGCACTCAGTAAACATTTGTTGAATGAATGGTGAATTAAATAAGTAGTACTGAAATTAATAAAATAACTATGCAAATAAAGAAAGAATAAAAATTTTTATTTCTCTACCTGGCAAAGAGCCAGGGAGCTTGTAGAAAAGTTGGTAAAACTTAAAACTTCTTGTAATGAATGATGAATTATGGAGTCCATTATTATTTCTGAGTTAAAACCAACACTTTTGGCTCTGGCCATTTTTTTTTTTTTTTTTACTCTGGGAAAGTGTGCTATTGGCTTTAGACAACCAAAGAAATGCTCTCATCTTAATATGGTCTGGTCCTGTCCTCCTTGTTGGCAGCAAGAAACTTTGACCCAATACCCTGCATTTGAAGGAATATTTTCTAGTTAGAGCTGGAATGTGGTATTTTCAAAGTAGGCTGGGAAAGAACCGAACATAACAAAATGATACACTCAACTTTTCCAGCATGTTAAACACAAAGGTGGTGACTCCATTGTGAAGAGCCCTTGGGAAGCAGACCTTGATGAAAGTGCATTGCCTCAGGTGCTCAATGGGAAAGTGATGAGTGATTGTGAGATTATGAAATTGTGGGTGACCAATAGAGAATACTGCCCAAGGGGAAAAAGTTCACTTGAGCACAGACTTGGCAGATAAAGAAACTGGTGTTAAAGAGAAGAGACAGAGGAAATAATTCATCAGGACCATGGAATCCACACATTAGTTGCTAATAAACATTATTGCCTTTTCTCTCTCTTTTGTTAAATACTTAAAAGAAAAGCATTACCAACTTAAATTTAAACTATAGTTTATTATAGTTTAATAAAAGCAATTTATTCACCTTTTCATTCTGGCATAAAGTTTATTTTACCACAGACCTAAAGAACACATGGCCACTATTACTGAACTAATTCTACAATGACTGATTTGTGAGGATCAATTAATTCTTAATTAACACGAAGAAATCATTTGGCTTCTAGTTTCAAATTAGATATCTGCTGAGCCTGCATTTTAAAGGGCCATTCTTTACAACCTCTCTTTTCTCATTTGTAGGACTTTTTGGTTCAGCCATCAGGTAACTGTTGAGCCATGAGTTAACTGTGCAACTGGATACAAGTTATTCAAGATTCTGATCTTAAATCTTTTTCAAACCAAAAATAGTTCTGTTACAACCACGAGAGGGTCTGTTAAATATTATTAAATATATGCAATTTCTCTGGATAATCTGTTATATTCCTCTTGTACCAGGCAATGAGACCCATTAGGCTTTTTCTTGTGCTCTGGAAGCTCAGAGTTAATATTTCAGCAATGTCTAAATAGTTTTCTTTCTTCCTCTCTTTTCTTGTTTTTTTTTTTCTCTTTTGTTCTATGTTTGATGTTTTTAGTGTACCTATGATTTTGTCTAAATTGTCTCAAATCATTTTAGAAAGTGTCACTGCATGCAAATCAATCACTCAATCAGTAAAATTAATGAAACGTACTTTGAGATCATCAGATCAGGCCTTATAGAAGAAAAACTACCATTATGAATCTAGCATGATACTATGCACATGATAGGATGCACAAAGAATAGTATAAATCCAAATTTTTGATGGAGAAAAACATCTCTTATGGATGTGTGTGTGTGAGTAGTTGACACAATAAAAAGTTATAGCATATTCTGTAAATGTGTATTAGGTTCTTTAAAATGTGCATTATTTACTTGAGAGTCAATAAAGGTTTTTCTCAAGTGGTTACAGTTTATTGCAGTGCATCCATCTGTATCTACACTGATGTTAATACAGTTTTGTGCATTAAAAGGCACTGCCAAATTGGTTGCTTCTGGGGTCTAACACTCTTAGTACCCTAAGCCAGGATCAGCAAAGAGTGTCAAACACACTCTACTGTGGATGGATCTCTCTACTAGTTTAAACTTTAACAAGTGGCCAGACTTGTTTAAAACAATGGCTTGGGTTTTTCACAAAGAATACAAGTAAAATGGGAAGGAAGGAAATTTGATCAGGTTTCACTGGCTGCAATGGCACTGCCTACACATTCTGAACAATGTAGCCACAATTAAAGAAACAGAGAACCAGAACTTCCGAAAGAATGTAGTGCTCAGGTATTTGTTACAAAATGATCATATTACCGGGTGCTTTAAAAAAAAAAAAAAAGAAAGCAGATCAGGCAGGCTGGTTTACTTGTTTGTGACCCCCCTTCCCTAATTATTTAAAATATTCTCTTGGGTTTAGTTTGAAGGAGAAAAAATTAAAAACACAATACAACTGAATATCTATTTTTAAGTGAAAAATGCTTCTTCCTTTAAAGCAGAATTGATTAAGACTGGAGAAGTCAAGATCATTACTGTGTGTGTGTGTGTGTGTGTGTGTGTGTGTGTGTGTGTGGACAGGCTTATGTAATCCAACAAGTGGTTCCTGGTCTGAGAATCTACTATAGGGAGGTGGCCTTCTAGACACATATTTTAGCAGAGAGCTAAAAAGGGGAGCTAGTTAGACCAGTGAGGGGTAAATCACATAAAAGAAGATGATATCAGAGAGTTGTGACCAGACAGGCTTGGAACCTGATATTTTATACTTTTATAAGGCTTAGGAAAGAAAAAGAGGTAGAAGAAAGCACTCTCTCCTTATCATTTCCAGCAGTTTTTCCAAGCTTTACCTCTAAGAAGTCTAATAATCCTCCCACATTTTTCTTTCAACCAAAAATTCATGGGTTGAAATATGTTCATCTATATAACACTGCCATTGTTTAATTGCTTTATTGGTTGTCCATGAACCACTGCACATTCTCACAGATTGGAGAGACCCTTGGATTCTTTTCATGTTCGCTTTTGCTTTCTGGCATCAGCCCTTAAATACTAGTCTCTCTCTCTCTTTTTTTTTTTTTTGGGGGGGGGGGG
>JAQZBX010001412.1:0-15901 GCA_029593785.1 Cabassous unicinctus | reverse complement strand
CGCCACAGCAGTTCTCTATCAGGGGGCCTTTCCTTTCTCCCTCTCTGTACCTCCCCTCTCACAGTGACACAACTGCTGGTTTTCTTGTTTCAACATTCACTAGTAGGTAAGCGCTCTGTGGACAGAACCCATGTTGCTCTTGTTCAGTCTTCAGCAACGAGTGGAGCACCTTGTAACTTGTAAGTGCTTGATAAATATTTATGGAAAAATTAACGAGTCCCTAGAGGGTAATCAGCTGGCTAATTTCAATATTTTAAAATGCCAAACTTTTCTCAAAAATATTTTTTGAAGTGATTTGTACCTAATAGAAATCTTGCATTACGAGTAGCAAGTATTCATGGGCTTATAAAAAAGGTCAAATAATTTATTTATAACTGTATTTGAAATAAAAGACAGTGTGATAACACTGGTTATGCCATGCTTATCAAAAGATCTAAATGGCTACATTATGACTAATAAAAAATGTGAAAACAAACTAGCTGTTTAAATAAATTCAGTTTACTTCTTCCAGTGGTTGAATTAAAGGTGGAAACTACTGATTTGGTGGAAAAGTCACTGAATTAGAGATTTGATTTCTGGTCTCGACTTTAAGCAGCTCAGCATTCTCGTCCTTAAAATTAATGTGGAAAATGTTGCTCATTACTAACCAGTATATTTTTCCCCTATTTGCCGAGTTATAAATCCTTTATTTTATACAGAGTAGCAACATGCCCAGGTAAAAATCAATATTTTTCAGCCTCCCTTGCAGCTAAGAGGTGACTGTGTGACATAGGTCTGACCAATGACATACAAATACAAGTTGCCAGGTGAGAGTCTATAAAAGGGTGCAGACTGAGCTTGCACAGGCTTTGCTCTTGCCCTTTCCCTTCTTCCTACTTGGAATGCAGGTGTAAGGCAGGAGTGCAGTGGCTACATTGTGACCGTGAGGCCACAGCATGAGGATGAAACGACCCATTCAGCATGGCTCGAAGGAGAAATCTGAGAATTCATGGAGTCACAATAACAGCTATGAATCACACACTTCTTTTTATGTGAGAAAAACATGCTTCCTAATTTTCTTAGTCAGGTTTTCTGTTACTTGCAGCCGAAGACATCCTTGGCTGATATAGGGAACAAATTAGATAAGAAGATCCCCAGAGCACCTTACAATTCTAAATGAAGCTCAATAAGTGCTTGTTTGCCAATTACTTTCAACATCTATTTCTTAATGTGTATATTGTACGCTCCATAGAGTTGTTTACTGCATAACATTAAATGGAGTATCATTTATTATCTTGTTGTTTTTGGAAGGCAAAGACTTCAGGAAGAAACATAAGTTTCAAAAAGACAAACTTTCAAATAAGAAATCATCAGGCAAACTTACAATTGTAGGAAGGACAGAGGGAAAAACAAAGTTTTTCTCCCCCAATTATCACGAATAAGATCAAATGTCATGATTAAACACTTTATTGTGGTGAAAATTTTAAGTATTGGTAAAAGAAAGTCTTTGAAAGCTCAGTCTCTTAGCTTAAAGTGCACAGTTACCATAGTAATGTATAATGATGTACACATGCCTTTACTGAAATTTAATTTCTTTTTTTCCCCAGGACTTTCCAAAGGACTATATCCCCATTACCTAATTTTAACCACAGAGAAATAGGTGGCAAAGAATTATCCCCACGGCAGATAATTTTGGCCAGAAATGGCCAAACTGAGGTCACAAGAGTCATTTATCAAAGCCACAAATGAAAGCCAATGCTGGAGAGGAGTTGAGTTTTAAGAAACCACATTTCTCTACCTTTCTGATGTAAATAGGAGAGTGGTTAGAACAGCCTAAACTAAGAAAACCCATAGCCTGTAATAACAAAGTTTGCTTAGACAATTAGGCAAAATTTTCTTTTGGATAAAAGGCCATGGTCTTTTCCATCTTGGACATTCTCTGTAAAGAGGTACTGTGTGAACTAGTGCACAAGTATCACCCTTGGTTCTTCAGAAGCAATGAGAACCCATCAGTTTCCCGGAGGCGATGAATGTCTTTTGTGTACTTTCATATGTAACATCATTCTTTTTATTCATTAAACCAATAGTTCAGCATAAAACCCACTGTTTGAGGCACACTAAAGATACCGAATATGTAAGTTAGAGATCCTTCCTTCCTTTTGGATGTTTCAGTCTAGGTGGGCAATGAGAGATGTACATTAATTTACAAAGCAAGACAAAGAGGGTCAAATAAAAGTGCAGACATTAAAGGCTATAGGAGCTTAAGTAGTGTGGATCAGGCTGGGTGGATCTGAGGAGGTTTCAAGTAGAAAGTAGTGCTTGAGTTAGATCTTGAAGATGGGTAAAATGTTAAAAGGAGAAGGCAATAGGGACAGTATGAGATTTTCAAAAATCATGGTGAAAATAGATTTAATTTAATTGTTTGCATGACCTGAGTGCATACTTTGTCCCAGGCACTGTGCTAATGACTACAAATACATGATCTCATTTACTCCTTACTTAATAAAATTCTTTTGAAGTAGAGATTCTGATCTCCAATTTATAGATGAGGAACCTATGGATCAGAGAGGCAATGTAATGTACCAGATTCACCTAATTGGTAAAAATGGTGGAGATGGGATTCAAACACAGGTCATCTAACCCCTAAGCTTTTGCACGTAACCACTATGGAATATTATCTCCCTTCAAGGCCCGATTTTTCTGCCTTTGCTTTGCAGTCTTCAAAGAGATGTATCCTTCATAAAAGGTGGCCACCAAATTTCCAAATACAGCTTTTGTTGCAGTCAAAAATAGGGCCATTGTTTTCTTAGTGAGGTGACCTTACTTTGCGATAGCTCTAGTAAAATATCACTTCTGGCCTGGGCACTGAGGTATTTTATACTGGTGCTTGTCAACTCAAGGTATTCAGGAAGGCAGTAGAAGTTTTGCACCAAGGGTTCTGAACAGAGGTGAATAGAATAAACCATGTGACCTGAGCAGAAGCACAGGAAACAGCCTCACCCCTCCCTGGAAACTGGTAAAGGACAAATTTTTCTCTGAGGCCTTTTTAAAGTTTGATTGTCTGTCTGTCTTCTCTAATGATTTACCATTTGGGGTTGTGCTAACTCTACACAATCAAAGGAGCATCGGAGGCTGAATTCTCCTTTATGTGCACATCTCACATTTATTCCACACAGACTCCTTTAGTCAGACTCTCCCTCCTCAAATTTGGCTCATCTTCCTAAAAACACTAATTTTCAGTCTAGGATGTGATGTTATTCCAAGCAATAGCTTTCTGACTGGTTCAGAGAAGACTAAACAGGAATACAGTGCCTGTCGTAAATACTTCTACAGATTGAAAAGCTGAATAACAACCTTTTAAAAATGTCTTAGCCAAAAAATATCTTATTTTAGCCTATCTCAGCTCTATGATTCTTACCACAAAGATGCAACTGAAGAGTTTCATGTCAACTATTCCAGTTCCCTTCACCAGACCACTAAGGGGGCAGGGTACGATAAGGATGGGTACCTGAGTAGACTTTCCAGAAAGGAGAACCGAGGATGCTGGGAACCATCTTGAATTCTGGTGAAAACAAAGAATCTTTGATATTCCATAATTCTTTAACTAGGCAGCTTTCTCTTTTCCTCATGAACAATCTTATGAATATGAATATGAATAGGAGATCAAAACTCATTGTGCTGTAGTTTAAGGAGGTTCACTCTGGCTCAACTCAGAGTCGATCATTTTAGCAAACGTGCTTGGTTGTCTAGCATGCAGAAGCTCCCAATCACAGCACCCAAGAGGCAAGTGCTGGAATAATCATAATAATTTCTATGGTTTCTATTTTTCTAATTTCTAATTTAATTCTTTTACATTAGGAATTTTACTATTTTCTCATTTTATAAAAATAAACCTACAGTTCTGGGCAAGACACAAAGTAGGTACTCTTAATATTTATTGAATAATTAATATATGCACATTGCTTTGTGTTCTTCAAGGAGTCTTCATATGTATTGTTTTAATGTAATTTCTTTACAAGAATATGCCATTGGGAGGAAAGGTTAATTCAACAGCGGTACTGTTCCCCCAAATCCAGGAAGTAAATGGAATGGCAAAGAGGCAACTTGCCCAGCTCTGCTGATTGCTAGCATACTGTTCTTTCCATCCTTTATTACCTGCTACACATGAATATTTCCTTTGCTTAGAATGCCCTCCAATCATCTAAGTATCTTTTAAGATCTGACTTCACTGTTAATATCATATTCCACATCATCTTCTGATTATTTTCTTGTGCATCTCTCTCCTGTGCTAAACTGTATGCTCTATGAGGACAGGAAGCACTGAATCCCCAGTGTATATATAGTGACAAGCACTTAGTAAATCTTTGTTTAATGAATGAGGAACCTTCCTGGTCCCTTCCACAGAGCTCCTGCAGGATTTTTTTGCTTTTAACATTCATTTGGCATTTGGAACATGCTAAATTGACCATAAAAAGATGAGAAACAACAGATGCCTGATGTGTGGGATCAAAACTCTTCTGACTGAAAGGGTTTCATATCTCTGATTCCTCACTACATTCTGGAGGCTCAATGAATGTTGACTTCGGATATAACAGCATAATACTAGCCCACCTAAAGAGAGTTATCCTGGAACTGTGTATTCAGATATAGGTTTTCAAGTTAAAAAAATATGTTTATATACATGTATGTATGTATGTGTGTGTGTGTGTATACATATAAACAACAAGTCTTTCTGATTATACCATATACACACATACACAAGTAAAACAGGGATTTTGATCATAAGAAGTTTAAAGATGGAGAAAGTAAATTTTCATAATTGCTGACATAGAAATTGTTTCACACAATAGTCAGAACACTTCTTTTCTTAAATATGATTTCCTCATGTGTGCATTGGACAGCCCTTTAAACTGCCATATCTGAGATGCACATAGAGAATTCATAAAACGTTTCAGATTTGTGGGGCTAACATTGAAATTAAGACAAGAAGTATCCGTTTCCCCAGATGTAAATCAAAGTAGTCAAGTGCCCGTAACTTTCTAGTATGTTTTATGATACCAGCTGGTAGACTACAGACCTACCTAAAGGAAAATCTGATGGAAGAAAGCAAGCGTGGTTACAATTATTCATATTCCTACTGTGGGAGTTTCATAAACAAACTAATGAATATTTTCATCTTGCAATAAGATCGAGTTAAGTGATTTGCTGACATTCTCTTGAGGTTTAAAGCTTGTCTTTAATGTGAAATACAAATCATATTTCTTGTGGACACATTTTAATAATAAACTTAAAAGCATATGAGAGAAAAATAATGAAAACTTTGCAATGAAAACCAGACAAACTATCCACCACTTCAAAAGAAGTGAATGAAGACTACTCGTCAACACCCTGAGGTAAACAACCTCAACACAAAATGTCATATATTGAAATCAGGTTTCATGGAAAGAGAATCAGCAGGAATGAGAGGCTGAATAAAAAGCTATTACTCAAAAACAGGTAATTGACCATATGGAAATAAACACACTTAACACACACACACACACACACACACACACACACACACACACACACGCACTCTGTACAACTTGTGGGATGGATTTGATTTTGGTTCAAATTAAATCACCTCCCACCTCTTTGCCAAATCCCACTGACAAAGAAACAGGCTTGGTCCCTTTTTGTCCTAGAAGAGGATCAAGGATTTGATGCTAACTCTCGTTGGTCCCTAAAATTCCAAGGCTGTCCCAACGATAAGAAATTGGAACACTTACTGCCTTCAGGAGCATTCTGGAGGAGTCTTCATTGTCTCTCCTTCTGCTACTCTGGTCCCAAAGACATGATTTAAGCACGACCGAGGATCCCCAGGGAATGGCTTACCTCTGGGTCCTGTAATGACAGGTCGGTGATGTTGTGTGAACGCAGTTCCCAGGGAGGAGGTCTGTGAAGGTGAGGGGCTGCTGAAACCAGACTTCTCTGACTTCTTCAGTGTGGTTGGAGATGGCATTCCTGACAGGAAGAATTGATCAAGTACATTTTAAATCATGAGACAGCAGCTTATACACATAAAAGATAAAACTTAAAGAATTGAAAAAAAGAAAAAAAAAGAATCCACCTGTGACTGGAAAACTTGTTTTTTAAATCGCTTTATATTTGTCACTGGAACAAACAGGTGACAGAAGCGTTCTCTGGTAAGTCAGTCTATTATTGATTTCAGTTTATTCTATTAAATCACAAACGATTTGTTATTCTTTTGTTACCTACAGCCCAACTTCTCCAGTGTTCCTGAAGTTGTTGTACATGCCTATTAGGTCTGGGACCCTTTGCAAAGGCAGGTACACAATCACATGAAGACCTCGGATGCAATCATTCTCTCCTGCCAGTTACCTGAGTTCAGCACCAAGATATTTTCTCCACATTTTAAACAGTAACCTAGTTTAATATAAAAAAACAAACAATAATGGTAACTCAGTTGTTTATTCAATGTGTTGTTTTAATAGAAAAATAAGACAAAAGGAAAAAAAATATGGTAAAACCAATGAAAATAATACTGCAGAAGAGTAATGGCATGGGAAGAGATTTATAATATAATGTTAAGTGAAAAAGAATATTTATAAAATAGAATGTTACACTAGGACGCCATTAAAAAATGTATTTTTTAGGGGCATTTTCGGGATTTGGGAGTTGTCCTGAATAACATTGTAACGACAGATACAGGCCATTATATATCTTGCCATAACCTACAGAATTGTGTGGGAGAGAGTGTAAACTACAATGTAAACTATAATCCATGCTTAGTGGCAATGCTCCAAAATGTGTTCATCAATTGCAATGAATGTACCACACTAATGAAGGATGTTGTTAATGGGGGCAAATGTGGGCAGTGTGGGGAGCAGGGCATATGGGAATGCTCTTTATTTTTTATGTAACATTTATGTAATCTAAATATCTTTTTTTTTAAAACTTAAAAACTGAAAAAAAAAATTAAAAATGTATTTCTACGCACTGAGGAAAAAATGGAAGGAAATATGCCTAAACTATTAACAGTAGTTCCTTCTGTGTGTTAGGTTTTGGTTGATTTTCATTGTCTTCTTTCTTCTTACTTGTATTTTCTAAGATGAATATACACTACTTTTATGTTAAGATAAAACAATAAGAGCTTGCTTTTAAAAATAGTATTTTTACCATACTATCTAGGGTTTTCACAGCATTTTCAGTACTGGAAATGCTTTGGGAAGAAAATAATGAGAAAATAGTTGGTTGTAGTTAATGGATTTGTAATGTTCTCAGAAACCATGCTGACATACACAGTTGCAGGCATCTATCTGTTTAGTATGGTGCCAATTTAAAAAAACAGTGAAAATTTTGGTATAAAAATAAAGGATAAAACTTTTAGTCTTGATATCACTTGACAAATTTGGATTCTCAAACTTGCAGCACAAAATTTATATGTCCTGATATCAAAAGAACCAAATCTCATTTACTTGTAATGTCTACCTATGTTATGTCCTGCCTGTGACTGGAGAATTGTTTGGGTGAACAGGAAAACTAAGTAATAAAAATAATAATGACATTAGCACATAATTGTTATTGAGTAGTTGTTATGTGCCATGCGCTGTGCCAAAAACTGGCCTGTGTATAAACATGGCGTTATTTCTGATCACAGGCTTCCTAAACAAAATTCTAATAGCCTGAATTTGGAGTATTACTACAGATTCTGTAAGAGCAGAGACAATGTCTGGTTTGTTCCCCAACCCCTCTATTGCAGCAAGTGCCCACAGAAGATATTGAAACTACCTGTACAGGTGTCAGCTTTATCTGTGGCTTTACTAATGGATGCTTGAACATATAGCAACATGGCAGGTTTTGACCCCAAGAAAGAAACAGATTACAAATTGCTAAGTACATTTGCACAAACGTAAGTTCAATATGAAGTGTTGTGTGATTTCATACTAACTTGACCAATCTGGATCAAATCCATTCTAGATCAATATTTATATGATTTGATTTAAAAAACAAGGTCAATAAGTCAAGTGACTTCAACTATGTTTGTTTCCTGAATCAGTAACCAAATTCACATTATAGCACATTTGTGCCCAGTGAGTTTGGCAAAGATAATTACCTAGCCTATGGTATCCTTGTTTAATTTTATTAAGGAGAGAATTTCAAATAATAAAATTAAAGGAAAGGAATAAAAAGCAACTGGGATGTAAACAAATCTTCCAATTCATTCAAACCTTTGTTGTGCAAAGCAATTTTCAGGCTGCCAACCAGTCCACTGATTTAAATTCTGTCAAATGCCTGAATTATGTGTCATGAAACAGAAATAGGATAGAAAATGAAAACATCAACACTTTTAATATGGTGGAATTGTTTTCAGAAAATAGAATCACTGATGAAATCCAGCATTGAACCAACCTTGTTAAAGAAAGCAAATGGTTGTATGCCAGGAAAAGTTATCACTTTGAAAAGTTCATGTTTTCCAGCCTATGCCATTTTAAATACTGCAGAAATGCTGACATGATTTAAATCTACCATTTACCCTTTTAAAGAGGAAGGGAACTATAAGTAAAATTTAGGCAATGGCACGTATCAAGAATATTGTTGGTAACTGGGCTCAACAGCAGTAAAACTTTTTGAAAGGGTTAAAAAGGGAAGAAATACTGTGCATGCAAGAAGAAAAAGCCTAACTATGTATAATCTTCTAAATTTATCACAGTCAAGTAATATGAGCCCTAAGTCTATCACAAAACTCAAAATTAATCTGTGTTTTCAATTTTTAAAGACTTGTATTGAGCACATTTCCTTATTATATACTTTAATATTTTCTCTGTATGCATAATGTATGTTTTGGTTAATTTGCTTTGTATACTTAATTGACCAGAAGAAATTTCAAAATGCTAGTAAACTGCTTTATGTTAAAAGCTAGAGAACATTAATCTTGGCTTTTATTTTTTAAATCAAATTTTGTTTCTGTCCATTACTTTAAAAATAAACTCCTTGTTAAAAATTTTTTTTCATCAATTAGCTATGCACAACTGTTACACAATTACTGTTGCAGAGGAATGGTTGATTGGATTTCTCCTAATGGCTCAAAATTTGAATTTCAATGTTTTTAAGAAGTATCAGGTTTTTTTGTTTTTTTTTTTAAGACTAAAAATAAGTAAGTTACCCTTTCTTTTCCTGGTGCAAATAGGAAATATTACTTCAAACTAAAAGTAAATAAAGAATAATAAAGAATTTTATAGAACAAGAAGTCTAGAATACTATTTTGTTAATTTCATCCTTTTTTTTTTTTTTTAAAGATTTATTTATTTATTTATCCCCCCCTTGCTGCTTGAGCTGCTGTGTCCATTCGCTGCGTGTCTTCTCTGTGTCTGCTTATCTCCCCCTTGCTGTGAGAACAACAACAACGGTCTTAAATAGAATAGAAGGTGGATTTCAAGAAGCATTTTTGCTTGTCATTTGTTTTCTAAACACTCAGAACTTCTGAATTTCCCTGCACTTTGCCATTTTCTAAGCTACCTGAGTCATTCCAAATTGTGTTCAGTGGATGTTATGGATTGAATTGTGGGGCAAAGAGATATGTTCAAGTCCTAACCTCTGGTCGTGTGAAACGTGATCCTATTGGAAATAGGTTCGTTGCAGATGTTATTAGTTAAGATTAGGCCAAACTGGATTAGGGGTGAGTCCTAATCGAATATGACTGCTGTCCTCATAAGGAGAGGAAATATGGACACAGAAAGATAGCCAGAGAAGACAGCCATGTGACAGAGGCAGAGACTGAGTTATGTGCAGGCCAAAGAACACCATGGACTGCTGGCAAGTCACTGCCAGAACCCTACAGACATCAGAGCAAGCGTGGCTCTGCTGATGTCTTGATTCAGACTTCTAGCCTCCAGACTGAGACAAATACTTTTCTGTAAGTATTTGTTTTAAGCTACCCAGTTAAGGCAAATAGAGAAGAAATTCTAGTCCTTTGGTGAATCTGATCCCTGGAGGCACTTAGAAGTGTGCAGCCCAACAGGAAAACCTGGAAAGTACCAGCCAAATATAGTATTCACAAAGATTCTTTTAGATTCATCTTAACATTTTCAGCAGTCAGATTTCTAAGATAGCGTCTAAGATTCCCAGAGCCTGGTGTGCCTGCCTTGTTTAATATCCTCTGCTTGAAGGTGAGTGGCACCTGTGAATATGAGGGATGCCACTCTTGTGATTAGGTTATGTTATATTGCAAAGGTGAAGGGATTTTTTTCAAATGTAATTAAGGTCCCTAATGAGTTAGGCAAAAGGGAGATTATCCTGGGTGGGCCTGATCTAATCAGGTGAGCCCTTTAAAAGAGGTTCTAGAGGTCAGAGAGATTCACCTGCTGGCTTTGAAGAAGTAAGCTGCCTTGTTGTGAGAGGGCCATGTGGCAAGGAACTTTGAACACAGCTTCTGGCTGGCAGCCAGCAAGAAAATTGGGGACCTTAGTCCTAAAGCCACAGGAACTGAATTCTGCCAACAATCACAAGAGCTTGGAAGAGGACCCTGAGCTCCAGAAGGAAACACAGCCCAGCTGACACTTTGGAGCCTTGCGATACCCTGAGCAGAGGACCCAGATAAGCCTTGCGCAGAATCCTGACCCACAGAAACTGTGAGATTATAAATATATGTTGTTTTAAGCTGTTGAGTAATTTGTGGTAATTTGTTATGCAGCAATGGAAAAGGTAAATGATATTCAAATATGATTAATAGGAATGTTAGGAAATGTGTACTAGAGACACGTAGTGCACACTAATTGCTCTCTAGAATTCAGAAGTTTCAGTTATTTTTAGCTAGTCTGTCCTAGGTTGTGAGGCTCCTACTAGCCTACATTCCTCCAGAGAAAATGGTAAGACATCGTCTTAGGAAAGGTTTTAATAAGCGGTTATTTTAGAGGATCATAAACACTTTTGAAGTATGTCTGTTTTCTCAGGATTCAAGAAACCCCAATAACAACAACAAAAAAATTGAATGACATGAAAAAATTCAAAAATCACTCTCAGGGTCTCCTATAACAACTCAAGGTTTGGTTTAGGTAACCCAGTGTTACAGAAATTAAACCCAATATTAAAAAGAGTAAAAAAGAGAAACAGGAAAAAATTCTAATTATTTTCAACTCCCTCCCCCAAATTAGAAAATTTAACAAACACCCTGACCAAGAACTCAGTGACAATTCTGAAGGATATCCTAGAGTAAAGGAGAAGAAAATACAATGCTGTTCTTTGCTTGAGAAATCTTCTTAAAGGGGATACTTTTAGAAGTCCAGGAGTTACACTATTAACAAGAAGGGGGAAGAAGGCAAAGGACCAAAAGAAAATATGATTATCCCATGTCAATGGAATATGCTGGATTTTTAAAAAAGGAAACCTGCATCAAATCTAACTTTGTCAGAAGACTAATTAAAAATCCATTCCCCCATGAAAATTACCCCTGGTAAATGTTGTTTAGGACCATAGAACCTTTTCTTGTCTGTTGAATGAGTTTGGGTGATGCAATTCAAGTTGTCAGAGAAAATTTAACTGGTATATGTTTCCTTCTTCAAAGTGTCAAAGCCAAGAACAGAAAGTTTAGTTTCTATAACGTTCATTTATAGTCACAATCTGTTTGGGAGAAATTCTAAAAACAAGCAACCTCTACACTTTATTTTTAAAATCTAATATATAATCAGGTTGCAGAGGACCAAAAAATGCTGTAACTATGGTTGTTCCTATTTGACTTTTGGACATTCTTCTGTCGTCATCACCTAATTTTCAATGACTTATCTTTGCTACCATTATTACCAGAATAACTATTATACTGACCCTAAAGGCTCCTGGAAGCCTTCATCTATCCAGTAGCCTTAAGAGAGCCCAAAGGAAGCTAAAGAGAGAATCATCAAACCTGTGCATATTGATCCTTTCCAGAAAGCAGACTGAAAAATATTAACTGCTGCAAATTATGAAGTACCCACTATGTGTCATGCATTTCCAAGTATCTCAAATCCTCACATTATCCTCTCAGATAGGTATTATTATATAAAACAGCACATTCCTTCCTGTAGCTTCTGTAGTATACAATAAAAGCCATGTCCTATATAAGCCAATAAAGTATATTTATAATTGAAGTTTCTAATGTGGTTATACAGAAAATAATCAAAGGAAGGCTATATCGGCTGCAAAAGAACATGTGAAAAATAAAAGTAACTCTGAAGTATACTAAGAATCACCTTGTTTACTTCTTTTCTTGGCCTTAGTAGGGATCAAACTGAATGCATTCTGAGATTCCAACGTAGAACCTCCAAGAAATAAACCTCCAAGATCAAGGAGAAGATAATGACTCAAGATGTTACATTGTAAAATAGCCTGTACACAGTTAATAGTTATGACAGACCTCTTGCCTATTCAATCAGCTGCTGCTTCTTTAAAGCCTCCTGAAAACCACATTATATCTTTATTGACAACCATAAAGGATACAAATTCTCCTTTTGAGGCTCTCCTAATAAAGCCTACAGTATATTATAATGCAGTAACACCTTACTTAACCAAAGACCATACTCTAGCACATATAATTTAGAATTCAAAGTCTTGAACTCAAGGAAGACCTCTAAGCTACTAAAGTCTGTGTCAAGTAGTTATTCAACTAACTTGAGTCATTTTAACTCAGAAATTGAGGTTTTGTTGAAAGCAAGACTTTTTTTAATGGAGATGTCTGTGGTTGATGAATTTGAATGCTACTGACAGGTCAAGTATGAGGACAGAAAAGGGTCTGCTGGATTTGGCAGCATGGATATTTCTGGTGATCTTCAAAAAGTAGTTCCAGGAGAATAAGACATATGGAAGTTATGCTAGAATGGTTTACAAAGATAATGGGAAGAGAAGAAGAGAAAAAAATGAGTGCAAGCAATGCTTTCATGAAGAGAAGACTAGTAGAGGGAACAGAAAAATGGGGTGGTAACTACAGTCAGATGGAGGGAAGCAAGGGAGAACTTTCCAAAGATGGGAGACAGTAAAACATGCATGTATATTGATGGGAATGATCCAGCAGATGGGAAAAAAGTAGTGATTCAGAAGAGAAAGGATAATTGAAGGAGAAAAGTCCTTAAGAAGGTGAGAAGACACACAACTAATAAGTGGAGGAGCCAAAGCCTTGCTCCTTCCACTATATCAAACTACCAAGATGCTTATTTTGAAAGAAAAAAAAAAGTACCAATTAAACTTGATCATATTGATACAAACCAATCTTGAGCTGGTTTAAAACCAAGTTTATTAGTGATACTTAAACACTTTTCTTCCTGCAAACCTTCTAAGACTAAATGGCATGCTTAGTGCTACTGTGAATACTCTCTTTGCACCTGGACATTCTGATTTGCCTACATCTCCAGGTCTGAGTATGGGGAATAGATACTCCCATCATGTCTGTCAGGCTACTGGTGTCAGCATAAATTTCAGTGACATCATCTAGCACAGGATGAAGGTGGAGTACCAGTACCATATTTTTGCAAGTCATCCACCAACAGCAGATTTATGTTCAGGCTCATTTCTTCCAGATGCAGTTATGCTGCATTCTCTAAGAGGTCCCCACAGGCAAGAACAGGTCCTCTTTAAGACCATTTCAGTTGCACCCTGTGGTTAGACCATCTCTAACCAGGATGTCTAATTGGATGGATTACTCCTACAGTTAAGGGTCCATTCTGTTCCTGTGGGATATGGAGAAGGTAACTGAAGATACAGCTCACATCTGATTTGGGTCCTGATAATAAAGTCCATTAGGGTTCATTCTAATACAATTTATTATGATTAACATGCTCAACAATAAAAAGGTAAAACATGCAGACTATTTTGACTTTTAACCTTTTCCAGCAAATAAAAAGCTTTTAAAGTCATTTTTATGATGGAGAGAATAAAATGAAGGTTCATGCAGCTTCTGAGGTTTATCCTCCTTACTCTTAAAAGCAACCATTTAAAATGAGCTAAAAAGAAACCACCCCTCCCCGCAAAGAATTACCACATCATAAAGAACTTCAGGTTATCTAAAAGGCTTGGTGACATAGTGACTTCTTCAATTTTTAAAAAAATGGGAATATGGAGTAAAAATTATATGGATTATTCAGGAGGAAAGAAATGATGAGTTGTCTAATGTATTCCAAATGTCCATTTGTGAGCAAAAATTTACAACCAGAGTGAGTAAAGAATAGACACATGAAAAATGTCACAGAAAAATCTTGTTTCTGTGCCAAAAATAGTCTCTTGACTCTTTAGGGGATTTCCTCTTTTATCAAGGTAAATACAAACACCCTGGTGTCAGGACTGAAATTGTTTGAAAATTGCATTTCATGCTTCAGATACTTACAGGGGATTGGAGATTCCCTACCCATCTCATCAGTCCCCTACCCATTCCATCCCCCCATGTGTTAAAGGAAGGACTTCTTTTTAGCTCAACATAGCAATCACACACATTCACAGAAGGACTGAGGATAAAGAAGAAATCACTGACAAAATCAAATAATATTCTTAGTGTGAAAAATAAATATAGTATAATGTAGCCTTATGCTTTATTCATTCTGCCTAGATATCCAGCTGAAAAGTAAAAATCTCAATCATACATATGCTTGGTTTATATCTGCTCTGTGCAATATGGTAGCCACTAGCCAAATATGGCTACTTCAATTTAAATTGATTAAAATGAAAAAAGTTTAAAATTTAATTGCTCAGTTGCAGAGCCACATTTCAAATGCTAAATCTCTTTGGTTCCACATGTGGCTAGTGGCAGTGATACTGGACAGCACAAATACAGAACATTTCCATAATGGCTGAAAGTTCTATTGGACAGCTCTGGTCTATATGATACCAAAACGCTTTTTACTTTTTTGGTCCTGCTGTCCAGGAGTAGGTAAACCTTACTTTTATATATTGTTTTCAGCATGCTCAACTCTGTTTTAAATTACAAAAGCAACACATATGTACTATACAAATACAGAACTGCATAAAGGGGGAAAAAATGAAAGCCCTTTCTTCCTCATCTCCAACAGCTCAGGAGGAACCAGTGCTCAGACTTGATAATATTAGTCTTGATGATATGAAGTTAATTGTTTATTAAAATATGTTCACTTCTGTCAGATAAAACATAACCAAAAGCTTGGAGGTTAAGGGTCCTACCGGTAAGATTTAATTTGAGAGAGATGCGTAGTCTGTGATATTCCATGTTTTGGATACACCTCTCTGAGGGAGAGTACTGGGGCTCTATTACTCCCAATATTCTCTGGATATAAGCTGAGCACCCATCACTTTATTTAAAGTAAAAAATTTGAAACTGATTGAAACATTTCAAGGGGGAACAAGAAATACAATTTTAGGCCTCTTCGAATAGCTTGAACTGTGAAATCAAGTAATGAATACTAGAAAAGGTTCTGTCAGCTAGACTCTAAGCTTAGTGGAGTCAGCATTTTCTTGCTAAACCTTATTATGGCAAAGCATTTGATATTTCATCTCTGCACTCTGTTCATTCCCACAAATAAACTACTTTGACCTCCACCTGTTACTTAGTGAAATCTGACTGCCATTCTTCAATAACCCTATTCTTTGCCTTCAAAGGCCCTTGAGTCGCTGAGAAAGTGGGAAGATGGAGTTGTGCAATGAACTGAGCTGATATCACTTTATAACTATTCAGTAGTTCATAGTTCAATCTAGAAGCTAAATAGCAAAAGAAGATGAAATTTTTTTTAAAGCAATGCCTGCGGATGCTGGAAGGGGCAACACATTTCATCTTTAATATGAAATTTTTCACAGAAAGAGGTTCTCTCTTGAGTTCTTATTTAAGTTAAAAAAAAAAATTCTGGCTCATTCCTTATAAGAAAACCTCTCTAAGAGTCCTGTCTGCATTTTATTTTATTTTATTTTATTTTTTTAAAGATTTATTTATTTATTT
>JAQZBX010001411.1:0-83512 GCA_029593785.1 Cabassous unicinctus | reverse complement strand
AAATATACTTTAGATTACACAAATGTTACATAGCAAATATAGAGGATTCCCGTATGCCCCACTCCCTCCCCCTCCCACACTTTCCCACATTAACAACATCCTTCATTAGCATGGTACATTTGTTACAATTGATGAACACATATTGGAGCATTGCCACTAAGTGTGGATTATAGTTTACATTGTAGTTTACACTCTGTCCTGCACACCTTTGTAATTTATGACAAAATATATAATGGCCCGTATCCATCATTGCAGCAGCATTCACGATGATTCCAATGTCCCGAAATGCCCCCATATTACACCTGTTTTTCCCTCTCCCTCCCCTCAGAACCTCTGGTGGCCACTCTTAGCAGCTCCCATTTGCCTCAAGGAAACCATCCTTTAGCCTAGCATCAAAGACCATTTACAGTGTGACCCCAGCCTCTCTGTCCAGCCTCCTCTCACTGGTTCCCAGAAGCCTCTGCTGTGGCTAAGAGTTTGGGCCATGGACCCAGTTGGGCCCTGCTGGAACCCCAGGTCTATCACCTACTGGATGTGAACCCTTAGTAAAGCAGCTTGGCCTCTCTGGGCCTCAGTTTCCTTCTCTATAAAATGGAGATAATCATGATATCTGCCCCAAGGAATCATGGGGATTAAATGAGCTCATATTTATAAATTCTTGTTTGCCAGTTTTCCAATAAATATTAGGTTTTATTTTTACTATTCTGATTCTGACCATTTGAACCCTCGAGTGCCACATTCCACCTCCCGGATTAGAATATCCTTCCCTCCTAGCCACCTACACAAGTCCTTGCCATAGTTCAAGGCCAAGTTAAGCCTCCTCCTCTGAGAAGATGTCTGTTGGGGATTGAATCATGTCCCCCAAAAAAAGACATGTCCAAGTCCTAACTCCTGTTCCTCTGAGTTTGAACCATTTATAAATAGGATGAAGATATTATTAGTTGGGAAGCGGGTGTGGCTCAGTGGATAGAACTCCCGTTTACCATATGGGAGGCCCCAGGTTCGCTTCCCGGGGCCTCCTTGTGAGGGCAGGCCAGCCCGCGCGGCGCGGTGGGCTGATGCAGCGGGACCTCACAGCAAGGGGGAGATAAGCAGACACGGAGAAGACACACAGCGAATGGACACAGCAAGCACAAGCAGCAAGGGGGGGAATAAATAAATAAATCTTTAAAAAAAAAAAAAAAAGATATTATTAGTTAAGTTGTGGACTCATTTGTGAACAGAATTTTCAAAGACACTATTCAGGTGAGGTCAAATTGAATCAGGGTGGGTTTTAATCCATGTGACTGGAGTTCTTATAAGCAAAGGGAAGTGGACACGGAAGCAGAAGCCAAAAGTCAGTAGAAACCAGTAGTCAATAGAGGCCAGAAGCCAGAAGATGCCAGAGGCTGAAGCAGACCCCCATGTGATGGAGGCAGAGATGCAAGCCAAGGAACTCCAAGGACTATGGCAAGCCAGCACCAGAGCACTACAGACTCTGGGAGAAAGTGTGGGCTGTTGAGACCATGACTTTGGACTTCTGCCTCCAAAATCAGAAGACAATACTTTCCTGTTGTTTAAAGACCCCATTGCATGGTATTTGTCATAACAGCCCTGGAAAACTAGGACACCACCCCCTGGCCACCCTAGCATGTAGATGCTCTCTGTTTTCTGATTCATGATAGTCCTTATTGTTGGAGTCACTCACAGACATCTGCTTCATGTGGCCCTTTACCATTAATTACCTGGAACAATAAAAATCTGCTCAGATGATCCCGCCATCTTGAGATGTAAGGCTGGGAGAATAAGATGGCCCCTCTCACCAAAATGGAATGGGAAGGCAAATTCAGGAAAGGGCAGACAATGTAAACTAGTCAAGATTAGAGAGTGAGACAAGAAATACATTTTAATGCAGAATTGCTTTGCAAATATTAGTAAAGCTGGCAAACTAACTGGTTTGATCTCCCATTGGAAATTTCACCAGAAAAATGGTGGCTGTAGTCCATTTGCTATCTGCAATCACACTAGAGAAGAAAGGACCTGTACTTGCAAGCCAGACTACATTGGGGATGGATTTACCTGCCGTGGCAACGTTTATCAGGTAAAATAAGACTTGTCTCCATAAAGTAAAATCTTACTTTCCTAACTATGCTGAGAATCCAAGTAGTGAAGGAACTTGTAAAAGCTTTGTAACATGCAAAACTTTATAAAACATGCAAAAGATGATTTTTTCATAAATTGGCAATGAAAGGAAATTTTATCTACCCGTGGAAATTCATTTGATATGGGAAAGAGTGTGATCTAAAAGTCAGTGGCTCTGGAGCAGGCATCCCTGGGTTTGAATTCAGCACTACCAGTTAGTAACTTTGTGACTCTGAGCATATCATATCTCCTCCCCATGCATCAATTTTCTGATCTATAGAAGAAGATAATTATGGTACCTACCTCATCAGGTTGTTATAAGTATTAAATGAGATAAAGTGTGTAAAATGCACAGAACACACAATAAGTCAAGGGCATTACCTTGATGTGGATTGCTATTGGAATGTGTGTGTGTGTGTATGTGTACATGCACGCACCTGTACTGGGCATAGAAAATGAGGCCATATAATACTTGCAAGTTTTTGCTTATTATAAAATAAGTGTTCTGTTATTTGGCTTAGAGAAGGATGAGAGCATTCTGACTGATCAATATCCTGGTTATCAGAGCAAACAAATCTGCTATAAACCTATAACTGATATTTTAAATATTTCGACTTTTTAAAATGTTCTTAAAGCTCAGAGGCTCCTGGAAATGGCTGGACCTCTCTTTGTTAAATCAGATGGTAACTCCAGAAAGATTTTAGAACTGACAGTGAGTCCACACAGTCCTTCTGAACATCCACTGTAAGCTTATTGGTGAGGCTGGAAACAGTCCATTGTTGCAGATTTCCAGCTGAGGGGGTGGCAGAGACTCGTGACTTGGATAAATCATCCTGAGACAACCTTGTGTGGCTCCTGTGCATAATTCACAGGTATTAAGTGAAACTTCTCTGTCTTTGTTTGCAGGAGCTTCCCAAGAACCCCAAAACTTCCCAGTATTTCTTCCAGATGGAAGTAAGAATGTGTGTGTCTGTCTAAACTATAACAGTTGGTTCTCAAGCCAGATACAAGATGAACCTGTGGCTTCTGGGGTTGATAGGGATAGAAGAAAACCTGGGGACCTGGATTTCTGGAGTGGGCTTTGGTCATTGGTCATTTATAGGCTTCCTTTCTCAAGCCTCAGGTGGGCACATGAAATAAATGGAACAGATGCTGCACTGACCCCACTGGACAGATAAGGATGTAGTATATAAAAAACCTCCCAGCATACCAGTGGAAAAAGAAGCTTTACTGGGGCAGTTGGTCAATTCTTTGGGTGAAAATATTAAGTTAGATCTTTCTGCAAGTCATATATTTGAATAAGTTCTAGCTGTGTTGAAGAAGAAAATATAAAAACTAGAATAACAAAATCATAAAAAAAAAAAATAACTAGAAGAAAATATAGGTAACCCTATGGTTTTAGAACTGGCAAGAAGACAATGTCAACAGTTAAGTAAAGCACCTTGTTATTTACATTTGTATTATTATTCCAATTATGTACAATATTTGTATGTGGTAGAAACACTGGAAAAGAATACTGAAATCAACAGGGGTTACTTCTAGGTGATCAGATTATGGGGAGTTATTATTTTCTTCTTTATGCAATATTTTTAAGTCTTTAATATAATAATTGTGTATTAATTTTATAACCAGAAAAAAAGGGAGCATTATTTCAATGGCAGAGAATCTGGGTTTGAATTTAAATCCAAGACTAAAAATCAGATCTCCCATCCAGTTTTCATTCCCAGTCACTATCAACTCTCTTTGCCATTTGTTTGAGCCGCTGCCTATATTTATGTTAGGTATGTGACATACGGGGCCCATGCCTTCCTTCCCATAGGAGCATTCTGTGCGAGATCTCCTTGGCCCAGGCCCCTTCACCATCTTTGCACCGTTATCTACAGCCTTTGATAAGGACGCCCAGGTAAGCACATGGCTGTGGGCAGACAGAGAAGGTTTGGGGATAGTGCGCCATCTTTGAGCCTCACTCTGGACCAACACCAGGGTGTTTCTGGACAGGAGATTTAAGATAAGATGGAAGTGACCAGCAGTGGAAGGGGCTGCCTTTCGGAGCAGGCTCTGCCTGTCAGAGGAAGCATTTGTGTTTGGGTAATCCCTGTCCTGAGATGCTCTAAAGGACATTCCTAACTGGGCAGGAGATTGGATAAGGTCAATAATTTCCAAGTGGTTCATTAAAAAATAAAAATGCTGGGTTAAAGGGATTTAACTAGGTTCTTTTCTGCAGGACTTTTCAGGGCCTTTACTGTTATAACATTTATTGGGACTTTTTATGCTGGATTACCCATTAATAATAATAATAATAATGATAGATAGCCTTTATTGAGTGTTCTAGGCACTGTTACAAGTTTCTGATCTAGATTAACTCACTTAGTCCTTACAACAACCTGTGAGCCAATGGGTATTAGAACAATTTTATAATAGAGGATATTGAGGGGAATAACTTTCCCAAGGTTACGTGACTAGGAAGTGGAGGAGCTAGGACTCAAATCTGGCTCCAGAGCCTGTGGTCTTAACCACTACACATAGTGCCCTTCTATGAATATATTTTGGATGCCACAAAGTAGGGGCACTGTTTTAGTTTGCTAAAGGCTGCCAAAGCAATATATCAGAAATGGGTTGGCTTTTTCAATGCTAATTTATGAACTTATAAGCTTACAGTCCTGAGGCTGTGAACATGTCCAAACCAAGGCATCATCAGGAGATGCTTTGTCCCTGAGCTGCAGCTGTGGGCAATGAGGCCCCTGGCAGTGTCTACTCATCTCTCCCCTCTTGTCCAGACCTTGCTGCTTTCAGCTTCTGCCTGAAGTGTTTCCATTTAGTCTCTGTGTCTGTTGCTTTCAGCTCTGGCTCCTGGGGCCTTCTCTCTCAGCTTCTGGGAGACTCTCTGTCTCTGCAGCATTTTTTCTGTGTCTGCAGCTTTTTATTCCTCTGTTTATGAAGGACTCCAGTAAGAGGATCAAGACCCACCCTGGGTCATGCAATCTAATCAAAGACCCTTAACTGAAGTAATGTAATCAAAAGGTCCCACCTACAATAAGTTTACGTGCACAGGTATGGAGTAGCTTTAAGAATGGATTTTCTGGGATCAACAAAGACTCAAACTGCCACAGGCACAAAAATATTTTTTGAAATATTTTGATTTATGATATTCACCAAAAAGCATCAAAGGAGTTTTTGTGAAACAATGGGAACTTTGTGGACTTTTTATTATACTTAATCTTATGTTAAATGTTGTTTGTTTTTTTTGATTTACAAAAGAAGAAGCCTTATAAGTTTTGGCCCTTCTGTACTTCTGATACTTCTCCAAGGGGGGTGTACCATGCAGTGTTTCCCAGCATGTTTCACAAGAAACTCTTTCTCCAAGTAGTATCTCACAGGGTTTGTGGTCCTTGGAAGATGTGTTGGGAAGTGCTGAACCAGAGGAACTCTGAGTTCCTTCCCACTCAGAGTGAGATTCTACAATGGAGGAAGGAAAAGAACTAGAGCCACTCTCTCCCTCTTTCCTGAGCAGCTTCTACCTGTAACCCTGACCACAAGCCAATGCTGACTGTCTACTTGCCAGGATTTGGGAAGGGAGAGAAGGGCATGGGAGACAGTGGAGGAGAGGAGAGGAGAGCGAAAGAGGAGTTTGGAGCAAAAGGCTCCTGACTCTGACTGGAACTCCTGATCTTCTGTTGCAGATTGCAGAGTGGGACAAACAAGGTGTAATGTCCCAGATTATTCGGTATCATGTAGTTGCCTGCCACCAGCTGCTTCTGGAAAACCTAAAGCAGACCCCAAATGTTACTTCCCTGCAAGGGGAGTCAATTATCATCTCTGTCTCTCAGGTAAGTGAGGCCACCTCAGGAAGGTACTCATTTTCCTTGGGCTCACTCTCCCCCTCTTCCTTAGAGTAATACCAGTAGCAATGATAATGACAGCAATCAACATATGAGGGGTTTCTATATGCCAAAGGCTGTTCCAAGTATCTGAAATGTACTAACTTACTTAATCCTCAAAGCAACCCCATAATGTAGATACTATTATTAGCCCAACTTACAAATAAGGAAACTGAGCTCAGAGGGGTTACATAAACATTAGGGCTGGAATCCAAATTCAGAGTCAGGGCAGCTCCAGGTAGTCCCTGGAACTGCTTTTGGTGGCATCGGTTAGAAGCTGGAGAGGAATGAGAGCTTTCGATCATAACCATTTGGCCATGCTGGTGCCATCCCTCCCTGCAATGGAGAAGCAAATGATGGATGTAGAATTCATGGCAAAGGGGAAACGTGTGGGTTGGTGGTGTAGAGAACATGTGCAGAAGAGAAGCCAATTTTGGTCTGTTTATTTCAAATTTGAGAATCATAGTGAAATGACTGTTTCAGTCAATTATATATTATTTACTTTTAACTTCTTCAGGTGAAAATTACATTCTTGTCTCAGTTTTTCTTTATATAATCATAATAAAATGCATTCAAGTAACATGGATCTCTGGATTTTGCCCACAGCTCTACTTAAACCTTCACTTTCATGATGATTTCACGTGTTGGTGAGGCATTTTGTAAGAAGAAATTTTGCGTCTATTTTTCTTTGTGCTCATTCCTTTTTTTTTTCCTTTTTCTTTTTTGGTCAATCTCAGGACACGGTGTATTTAAATAATAAAGCTAAGATCATATCCAGTGATACCATCAGTACCAATGGAATCATCCACATCATAGACAAATTGCTTTCTCCCCAAAACTTGCTTATCACCCCCAAAGATGTCTCTGGAAGGATTCTGGTGGGTAAACTAGCTGGCATATTCTCAGCATGGGGTGACTCATAGTACATTATCTCAATTCTGATTTTGAGGCTTCATTTTGGAACATTTCCATTTTGATACCTCAATCTCAAGCTATCATTTAAAAGCCTAGTAAATTTTATACTTGGTAAGAACTAAATAAGTAAAAGCCTATTTTAAATAGATTAATGGATTTTTTTTTTTAAGTTTTTCTTTAGCATTCACAAGGGCTGGTGGTCTTGCATAGATTTGGAGGATGGAGAGAGGAGTGGTGGGAGGAAAGAGATAATTAAATCTAAACCTGGAGTAAAGCTCTTTCTCCATTGACGGAAAAGACATTTTAACTTTTATTGTCATCTGTTAGTGTGGGTCAGGGTTCTTTATTGCAGGCAACAGATTCCACTATGCCTAGCTTAAACAAAAAGGAGTTTCTTGAGATATTAGGTGCATCACCAAATCTCTTGGAAGACCAACGCTTGATCCAAATGCTTCACAGCTGAGAGCAAAGCAGTTCAGGAATGCCTGCAAGGAGAAAATATCCTCCTAAATTCCCCACAGGGCTGTTGAGTTGTAACAGTTCTGCCACCACCTCCAGTCTTACCACCTGGGACAGTAGAGACTGGGCACCCTTGTGCTTGCCAGAAGAGCTTCTCTACCTACTAGCAGCCGCTACCACCTCCTGCTGTTTCTTTCTGCCAACAAGCCTTGCCCAAGCTGCAAGGGAGTCTGGGAAAATGTAGTGCTTAGCTTTCCTTTCTCTGTAATGCAGAAAGACATGGGTAGAATGGAGCTGGAGAGGGTGCTAGTGAGCCAAGCTATAATACCTGCTGCATTTTTTTCTTTCTTTAATTCAGTTGAGCTTTGGTTAAAGTGCTTTGTGAACTATTTGAGAAAAGGCATGATTCCCATTCTTACTGTCTTTGCAGCAAAATCTTACAACAGTGGCAATACACCATGGCTACAACAAATTTAGCAGCTTAATACAGGTAAAAACTAGGGGAAAAGTTGACTGTGGGGATTACCAGCCTTTTTTGTTTTGTTTTGTTTTGTTTTGTTAATTTTAGCACTGGCCAGCAGTTGTGGGACCTGTGTGGGGAAGCCCTCGTTTTCTGGAGAACACCATCATTCTCTCCCACTCTGTTCTTAAAGTGCTGTATGGTTTGTTCTGATATGTAATGTACATTGACTGAGTTAGAAATTAAAGTATTTGAGGTTGGGAGTGAGGGGAGGAGCTAGTCTGTGCCGATGCCTATACTGGGCACTTCACATCTATGAGCTATTCCTTCCCACAAGCCTTGAAAGTAGGAATCATCAGCTCCATTACAGACATGGTGAAGCTGAGGTGGAGGGCTAGGAAATGTATGCCCATGAGACAGTTGGATATGGGATTTAAAATCATATTTTTCTGACTTCAGAGACTATTCCCACTAATTGAGTAGAGAAACTTTTTGTTCAAACAAAAGATTGCAGAGGAGGATCAAGGAGAAGCAGGCGGAAGGTCCTTCTGAGGCTCCCTACCCTTGCCCCACTCTGAGAAGTCCCTGAAGGGCTCTAAGAGCCCTGGGGTTTCCCACAACGCTGTCTGTAAACCTGTGCATTAGACCAGTGGATCCTAACAGGGTCTGGGTCTCCAACTCCCTGGGGAGCTTCATGGAAATGGGTGCTCAGAATCTCTAGAGATATTCCAGACAATAGTCTTTGCCCACCCACCCAACCCAAAAACCTTATCATCATCCCTACACCTGTGCATCAGGGTCTGGTTGAACACAGGATTTCATGGTGTTAGCAAACTTCTCTGGGTCTCAATAAAAGGAGATAATAAGGCCTTCTTCTCAAGGTTATTGGAAAGATTTTTTTTAAATGTATGTAATGCATCCAGACTATATAGTAGGCTCTCAGAATAATTCTTCCTCATTCATCTGGCAATTTCTTTCCAGGTATATATGATCTAGAAATCTTATAAGTATACAGGAGTATCTCAATTTTGTGGACTTCCTTTAAAAAATGATATAGGAGAAAAATGCTAAGCTGGTCTTCTAGAAATTAAAATATTTGGGTAGGAGTAGTAACAAAGAAAAAGTAGCCACTAATGTTTACTTTCCTAGTAAAAAAAAAAAAAAAAAAGCCCAGAATTTGATTTTATTTTGCTTTCTAAGAAAATGTGAGGCAGAAAGGCCAAGTTTCTGAATGGGTCATGGGTTGCCAATAAGCCATGAGGTGATGCGTGGATCAGGGAATCCACATCTTCCTTGGTCCGCAGGAGGCCCTCTGCCCACATCGCCGGGCTTTGCTGCACCGCAAGTGCATACGCTGGGGCAGAGCTGATTCCCTGTGTTTCAGGACGCAGGCTTGCTGAGTGTTATCACCGATCCCATCCACACCCCCGTCACTCTCTTCTGGCCCACGGACGAAGCTCTCCAAGCTCTACCCCCTGAACAACAGGATTTCCTGTTCAACCAAGAGAACAAGGACAAGCTGAAGGAGTACTTGAAGTTCCACGTGATCCGAGATGCCAAGGTATTTTGTTTCCACATGGCAGCGAGGGCAGGGGTGGCCCAGGAGTGATAACTGAGGCAGCTTGGGCCAGGAACGGTCAGAGTGCGTCTCCACCTCCCTGGAGGGAAAGAGTCCTGAGGATCCCCACCCCACTGTGTCCTTCTTTGACTGGCCATGGTTAATTGACCCCTTGTAGAGGCTGACTTCATTCAAGAAATCTTTGAGTGGCCACTCAGCACAAAGCACCACGCTGGGTGGACTGCTCTGGAGTACTAGAAGTAAACTTGTAGGATGTGTGTGATGCTACAGTTGAACCCAGGAAAGGTTAGATCACCAAGATAGAGTGTGAACAAAGGGGCAACAGGGAGCCCCATTTAAAGGATAGGAGAAGGAAGGCTTGTTGGCAATGTCAGCAAGGGAAGAGGATAGAAAATAAGCAATGCCTTCAAAGCCCAGGTAGCAGATGGTTTCAAAAAGGGGATTGTCAGCAATCTGGAATATCTCACAAAAGATCCAAGAGCTGAACACAATGAAAAAGATAAAAGAACTTGACAAACAGGTCATTTGAGATCTTCAAGACACCATCTTCAGTGGAGTCATTGAGGAAAACACCAGTATGCAAAGAGATCCCAGATCCCTGAGTGAGGTAGTAGGAAGCAGTGGGCAGAGGAGTAACCAACTCTTGGAGATGCTGCTGGGAATGAAAGAAGGGAGTTGCCAAGGCAGATCGAGATAGACGCCTCCAAGCTTTCCTTAGTATCTTTAAGGCAGAGCAAGTGGTACTGCCCATCCAGCCTTCTACAGGCCATCTGGAGGAATAAATCAAAGATGTTCTGGGTCCCCTGCAGCACGCCAGACCTGGTTCCGATTCTTGGGCCTGCCATTATTATTATTATGATTATTACTATTATCATCATTATTAACTTTAGCCAATACCCAAAAGCATCACTCTTCCCTCTTACTGCAGATCAGCCTTTTCTCTTTCCGAGTTCACATAGCAAAAAAGCTGCTGACAACAGCTCCCAAATTTCTCTAGATATAAAATTTCAAAATTTCTAGGCAGACAACTGATTATTCCAGCTAAGAGTAGTTGCTTATCCCTGAGTCAATCAGTTGTGATCAAGAAAATAAGGTCATGTAGAAATATGACAGCTCTTGCTAAAAACCTGTTTCCCTGGGTCCTCAACCAGGGTCCATTTTGCTCTCCAGGAGTAAGTCTGTCAAATTCAAGAAGGCCAAAAACCTTAACTTCAAATTCATTCATAGTGTGCTATGCCATTTCCCAGCATCTTACCAAATGATCTGTCACACACCAAGACAGTATCATCCATAGACTCCCCAGCATAGAGGGTGTATTAGTCAGCCAAAGGGGTGCTAATGCAAAATACCAGAAATCTGTTGGCTTTTATAAAAGGTATTTATTTGGGGTAGAAGTCCACAGTTACCAGCCTATAAAGCGTAAGTTACTTCCCTCACCGAAGTTTACTGCCATGTGTTGGAGCAAGATGGCTGCCGATGTCTGCAAGGGTTCAGGCTTCCTGGGTTACTCTCTTCCCGGGGCTTGCTTGTCTCTGGGCTCAGCTCCTCCACTATCTCTACAAGGCCAGCCGTTGACTATCAGGCGAACAGTTCATCTCTTCCCAGGGCCTTCTCTCCTTCCTCGTGACCAAGCTCCTCTGTGTGCTTACTCCCCTGGGCTCCAGCTCAAAACTCAGCATCAGAACTCCAACATCAAATCTCCAACTAAATCCTCTGTTCTGCTGTGTAGTTTTATCTGTGAGTCCCTGCCCACCAAAGGGTGCGGAGACTCAACGTCCTACTGACATGGCCCAATCAAAGCCCTAATCATAATTTAATCATGCCTAGGTACTGACCAGTTTACAAACATAATCCAATATCTGTTTTTGGAATTCATAAACCATATCAAACTGCTACAGATGGGAAATGGAAGGACAATTGAAACCAGCCCAGCTGACTGAGACTTTCTCTACAGAAGGCATTTCCAATCTCCTGGACTGCCCATTCCATGGTTATTCTTCCTATTGAGTATATCTGCCATCATTTTAAAGCTGGAGATATAAGGACTCTTGGAAAAACTTGCATCTGAATTTAGTATGTTGACGAAGGTCCTCTAGGCCTTTTTTTCAGCCCAGAATATGGGGTATTAATGTGGCACCCTTGCTTCTACAGGTTTTGGCAGTGGATCTCCCCAGATCTGCTGCCTGGAAGACCCTGCAAGGTTCAGAGCTGAGTGTGAAGTGCGGAGCTGGCAGCGACATTGTGAGTATCTTCACCCAGGTGGGGTCTGGGAACGCCTTAACAACAAATCACTCTCATAACCACTGCCCCTTTAAGGAGATGTTCATCTGTTTCCCTCCATTGACAACAAGCTCATTTTTTTCTCACTGCCTTGGAAGGTGTGTCCACTGAGAGTATATAAGTGGCCATGGAAACCTGCATAAATCCTGGCCTGCCCAAGCCCTGGTGGTAGGTGCCAGGGAGCTCCTTACCCTTCTGGAAAGCAGCTTTCAGTTGACTTTTTTTTTGGTAGAGCATTTCTTTTCCAGTGTGAGACTCATTGTTCTTATAAAAATTTCTTAAAGCATTTATCATCTTGGGGGGAAATCCATCAAGTTACTAGCTGGGTGAAGTAGTGTACTGAAAGCACAGTTTAGACAATGCCTGATACATGTGAAAGGAAGTTATTATCATAACAGAGCTCAAGTCCATCACTTGTATATCCTGGAAAGACAGTTGTGCCAGATACTTTTCATCCTTCTAAATAAGAAATTTTGTTACTGCTTATGAAGCGGCCACATCAGCACAGCTTATCCTGAACCACAGCCAGGCCATCCCGGCTCCATCCCATCACCCCCACCGCCACTGCTTCAATTTTGGCGGAAGCAGCATTGCAGAGTGGCCAAAAGTGTGTTCTCAGAGACTGACTGGGTCTGAATTCTTGTACCACCCCTTATTGTCTGCGTGACCTTGAGCAAGATTCTTAACCCCTCACTGCCTCAGCTTCCTCATCTGTAAAATGGGCATATTATAATAGTACCTACACCTGTAGCATTGTCTTGAAGATTAAAAGAATTTTTTTAAATAATTTATTGAAGTATATCATCCATACATGAACATACATAAACTATAAGTGTTCAGTAAATATCGTGATCTTACAAAACAAACATGCACAACATCATACAGGGCTCCCACACATCACCCCCTCCACAAACATCCCACATTGTTGTGAAACATTTGTTGACAAATCATGAAAGAGCATCATCAAAGTATTACTACTAACTATAGTCCGAATCTTCCTCCCCCATACATTAAGGATTTATTTATTTACTTACTTTTATCCATTTTCGTCCCTCCCCACCCCCGTTTTTGCTGATCCTGTGTCCATTCGCTGGGCAATTCTCTGTGTCCTTTTCCTGCCCTCTCTTCTCATCCTTCTCCTCCTGTCTTCACTGGGATTTGATCCTTGGAACCTCCAATGTGGGAGAGAGGTGTCCTACCGCCTGCACCACCTTAGTTCCTGGTTTTTCAGTGCATCTCGTCTTGGCTCTCCCTTGTGTCACTCTCCTGTTACGTCATCATCTTGCGGCATGGCTTGCAGGGCCTGGCAGCTCACCCGCGGACGGGACCTGGCAGCTCACCCGCGGACAGGACCTGAGGGCTCACCTGCTCGCGGGGCCTGGAGGTGCACCCATGCACTGGGCCTGCCTGATGGCGCACATGCCTTCTATATCTTTCCTTTTTTTCATTTTTACTGGGAGGTCCCGGGGGTCGAACCCAAGTCCCTCCATATGGAGAACAGATACCCAGCCACCTGAACCATATCCATCCCCCTGCTATATAGCTCTTAAGGTTGACCAAAGATACCCATAGTTACAGTCTTTTCCCATACAGGATGGTCATACAATAAATCAGGCTTAGTTTATCACCAGCATTCTAAAAACCAGACCTAGGGAGATAAACTAGGTCTGGGGACACATGCATGGTTTCTAATATAGCAAATGTTTAGCCTACCCTGATTATCACAAAATCAGGACAGTGAGAATATTCACGTAAAAGAATTTGCACAAGTAAAGCGCTTAGAACAGTACTTGACCCACATGCGCTCAGAGTTCACTATTATTATGTTTTGGTTCTTTCTGAGTCTCGCAGGTACTGGTCACGTTATATGTCTTGGGAAGAAAAGTCTGATAAGGATCGTTGACTGTCTCCTCTCCCTCTCTCTTTCAGGGCGCGCTCTATCTGAACGATCAAGGGTGCAGAATAGTGCAGCGGGGGCTCTTGTTTGACCTGGGCGTGGCCTACGGCATTGACTGTCTGCTGATCGACCCCACACTGGGGGGCCACTGTGACACTTTTACTACTTTCAATGTCTCGGTCAGTCCCCAAAACAACACCGTAGTAAGTGAATCTTGGGCCAAAAAGCAGTCCTCATGATCCAGCGTGGACCCTGTTTGTCGTGACCTCAGCTAGCCCAGGACCTGAGAGATTTCAGGGCCACATGGCAATGCAGTGATTCTTCAGCTTCAGAACCAACAAACATCTACTTAACCCTACCCAGGCCTCGCCATTATCACTTATTCAAGAACCTGCCCACCCACTCATTCCCTCATCATACAAATCTATCCATCCATTCAGCCATTCACTCATTCATTCAACGGTTTTTTACTTTCTGCCTGATTAAACCATATGAAATTGTTATAGTTGACAATTTTTCACCTACAAAAATGGCAATGTCATATAGTTCAGTCTAATATTATTTGCCACCCACACCTCCACGCATTTACCCATTCATTCATTTAATAATATTGGTTGAAGCTCTATCCAGGGCTATGCACCGTGCTAGGCATTTTCACGTTTCACATTCATCCATCCAGCTCCCATTTTTTGAGCTTTGGGCCAGATGTTCAATGCTCGTCTTACTCCCACAGCAATCCTTGGAAGTAGTCATCATCAACTCTATTTTGTAGATTTGGAAACTGAGTCTCAAAGACATGATGTGACTTTACATACCAAAGTGTGTCATCAGCCAATGCCAGTTCCTGGCACCTAGTAGGCATTCAACAAATATCCCAAATTTTTAGGACACCAGTCACCCAAAGTAGGAGATGAAACCAATTGTCCCTTCTGCTATAGGAAATATGGCCTTCATAGTATAGTCATACACATTCTTTCATTTGATGATTATCATCCCTATTTTATGGATCAGAAATCTAAGGATCAAAGAGTGTAAGTGATTGGTCAAAAGTATCACAGCTAATTTATCTGACACTTGCACCATATTTCTCACTGCCACTATAACATATGCCTGTGTGCGACTGCCCTGGTCTACCTCTTTTTAACAGGGAACTTTTCCCTTCAGAGAACTAAACCAAGGAGCTGAGGTCCAAGACAGGCCTTCAGAATTTGCCATGGCAAAGGTCCAGTGTGTTTTGTTTTTATATTCTTGATAATAGGCAGAATCTTAATCAAGATTAATAAATTGTTCATCAACCTATCAAGGTATTGACCAGGGGCGTTTCCTTGTGTTTTCCAGTATTCTAAATGTTTAAGTGCTTCTTTTCTTGCACACTAGGGGGATTGTGGGAGCTGTGTCAATACTCCCAGATGCCCAGCGTGGAGTAAACCACAGGTAATTGTGAATGCGGTGATAACGTTTGGAGAGCAATAGGTTATTTTCATTATCAGATTCCAGTGTTCTGGTGTGTGTCAATATGTGTATGTGTGTGTTTGTGGTTGTGTTGTATGACTGTATGTCATTCTTTCAACCAAGCCAATAGGATCAGAGATGGCCATTCTTGTTCAGGGCAACCTGTCAGTGCTCTACCCACCTTCCAGGACCTGTCTAGAAAAATCATAGGATTGTAGATCCTGAAGAGACTTCAAAGATAATTATAATTATAAAAATAATACCTACATTTTGTTGGCTGTTGTCCATGTCCCAGCTTTAGAGAAAGCCTTTATATATATTATCCCTTTTCCTCATTATAACACTGGAAGGAAGCTATTATCGCTTCCACTTTACTTATGAGAAAATGTGTCTCAGAGAGGTTACCAATCAGCCAAGGGCCACACAGTAGTAAAGAACAAAGCTAGGACTAGACCCGGAAGGCAATGTAGAGTAATGGTTAGAGCAATGAAGTTTGGAGGTAACGGGTGTGAGATCAAATTCCAGTGGGTAATCTTTGGCAAGTCACATAATCGATCAGTTTTTGCTCTGTAAAATGGAGCTAATAATATTATTATAGGTTCTTAGGAAAAGTAATTTTACAATGTGGGAAGAGAGCCTGATATAGTACACACTCATTAAATATTACCTATTTTTACTGATTCCAAAGCCAAGCTCTTTCCACTCTAAGTAAAACATCTAACAAAAACACCTCAACAAAACAAAATGTAACTCCTACACTCCCTGCTGCTGACTGGGGGCTTTGCCACGCAAGAGCACACCCTTTCTGTTTTAGTTTGCTAAAGGCTGCCAAAGCAATATACCAGAAATGGGCTGACCTTTACAGTAGGGATTTATTAACTTATAAGCCTACAGTTCTGAGGCCGTGAACATGTCCAAACCAAGGCATCATCAGGCAATGCTTTGTCCCCAAGCTGCAGCTGTGGGCGCTTGGGCACCTGGTGGCATCCGCTAGTCTCTGCCCTCTCCTCCAGGCCTTGCTGCTTTCAGCTTCTGGCTAAAGGGCTTCCGCTCAGCCTCTGTGTCCTACTGATTTCAGTGTCTGGCTCCCAGGGCCTTATCTCTCAGTGTCTAGGCTCCTCTCTGTCTCTGCAGCTTTTTCTGTGTCTGCAGCTTTTTTTCCTTCCATTTATAAAACACTCCAATAAGAGGATTAAGACCCACCCTGGGTCACGCAATCTAATCAGAGGCCCTCAGCTGAAGCAATTTAATCAAAAGGTCCCACCTACAATAGGTTTACATGTGCAGGAATGGATTCACTCTAAGGACATGATTTTCTGGGCTCCACAAAAGCTTCAAACTGCCACCCCTTCCTTGATGAGAATCTCCACCCCCAGCCCCCACGCCTACCCCACAACCACACCATTTGCAAATAGCTCCAAGGGTCAGAAAGTCCTTTCCTCTTATGACTGGGGAGAACTCTTCCTGTGGACTCTTGCTCTGAGCACAGGTGCTTCCACCATTTGCCTATTGACTCATCTAAGAAAAGAATCTACTTATAAAGGGCTCATGGCCTGAAAGTCCCGTTTCAGGCTTGGGCCAAGTCTGCGGAATGGGTATCTAAGAGGTTGTTTATTTCTGCCCTTTAGGGAGTGAAGCAAAAGTGTTTCTACAACCTGCCCTTCATGAGGAAAGTGGAAGGCTGCCGGCAGCAGTGCACCATGGTGATGCAGGTCCCCAAGTGCTGCAAGGGGTACTTTGGGCTAGACTGTCAGGGTGAGGGCGCCTCTTCCCTCCTCTGCAATTGCGAAAGGCGGGGAAGTGGGGGGGGGGTCATTGCACTTAATAATTCCCTATAAAAGCAATGATTCTGAAGAGTTTTCTATCTTTCCTTTGACTTTCCTCTTTTGGCATATTTTGGTGTTGAGAACCTACTGTTCATATACTGCTAGTGTAGTTGTGCTTTTTTGTTTATCTTAATGGCATAGACATTTTCCCATGGTACTCAAAGTAGCGTATATTTCATTTTTGATGCTTTGCAATATGCATGATATTGATAAGCATAGGAGCTTAAATGCACCTGGCGTGATTCTACCTTGGCAGGGCAATATACTGATATATGTGTGGGCCAAAATGTCTTGAAAGTTCCTGTTATGGGATGTACAGCATCACTTTGCCTCCATTCCTTCTCCAGGAAAGGACTCTTCTCCTAAATGAAATGTAGGCCCATCCTGAAACATCTGTGTCTAGATGTGACTCCTCCCCAGTAATACATCAACAGCAGTGGCAGCATCAAAACAGATGCTTATGTGGCACTTCTCACATGGCTCGCGTTGTTCTAACTGGGCACTTTTGCTGAGTGCCTCCTTCCCACGTAAACCACATATATATCAAGTCACTTAATGCTCAAAACAACCCTTAGGAAATGGTTCCATTGTTACCTCCATTTTATAGATGAGAAAATGGAGGCACAGAGAGAATAAGAAGCAATCCCGAAGGCCTGGCTGTCTCTCTGGAAGCCATGCATTTTAACTACCGTTCATACCCCCATTCATCATGGTCTAGTGGAGAAAATTCCAGAGGAGTAGTCCATGCAGTCTCCCAGCCCCCGCCCTCCATCACTGACATGCAGACCAGTCAAAAACATCAGTACCTCCTTTATATCTGTTCAGCACTTTCCATTTTCAAATTGCTTTCAGTTATATTACCTCATATGATCCTCAGAATAACATCGTGTATAGGTCATATGGGATGATGATGATGATGATGATGAGCTTAGTTTATCAGGGCTGCTATAGCAAAGTGCCACAAACTAGTTGGCTTAAACAGCAGAAATAAATTGTCTCACAGTTCTGCAGGCCAGAAGTCTGAAGTCGAGGTGTTGGCAGGTCACTCTTAACAGAGAGAATCCATTTCCATGTCTCTCTCCTGGCTTCTGGGGTTTGGCCAGCAATTCATGGCGTTCCGTGGCTTGTGGCAGCATAATTCAACCCCTGCTTCCATCACATGGCCATCTCCTCCTCTGTCTCTCTTATGTGGACAACAGTCATATTGGATTCAGGCTGCATCTTAACTAATAACATCTTCGTAGATCCCTATTTCCAAATAGGGTCACATTCACAGGATAGGGGTTAGGACTTGAACATACCTTTATGGGGAACCCAATATAATCCATAACAATTATTATTATTATTTAGAGTTAAGAAACGGAAGCTCAGAGCAAGTTCATTATTTAGCCTAGATCTACTTAAACCCAGGTCTCCCAAGTCTCCCAACACCACTCCCCCAACCCCAAAATACCATGCACATTTCAGTATATCACCCTGCCAAGGTAAAAGTATATCAGGTGCATCTAAGCTCACATTCCATAGGCCATTGGCTTGCCCTAAACATCCAGCATCACAGCATGGGTGTGACCCCTGGGCAATGGTCCATCTGGGCTAAAGCTTGTCAGAATCCACAGCTGTGGATGGTTTAGCAGCACCACTTACAAAGGCACTGAGCTGCTCCAGACTGTTGAGTCACTACTGTTTCATCTCTTCTAGCCTGTCCTGGAGGACCGGATAACCCGTGTAGCAACCGGGGCATCTGCCTCGATGACTACGCAGCCACAGGAGAGTGTAAATGCAACACGGGCTTCAATGGGACGGCGTGTGAGCTGTGCTGGCCAGGGAGATTCGGGCCCGATTGTCAGCGTATGTGACCCCCACTTCCCTGTGTTTTAGCCGTGTGCTCCTGTCCTCCTCCGCACTATTCACCTGACCTGGAAGCATCCTTCTTTCCCTTTCTCCTGGCCTCCTACCGCCCTCTGTCTGCCCTACTTGCCTCTCTCCTCTGGCACGTATTTCCAGTTTCTATCCACTGAAAGAACCCCTTGCCTCTAGAAATGAAACTCACGTCCTCTGCAGTCCCAAAGGCGAGCTGTGGCTGAACAACATTCATTTGTTAATTCACCAACAGATATTTACTGAGTTCTTACTAATATTGACAGTTTACATTACTGAGTGCCTACTATATGCCAGGCATATATGTTTTACTAATTGAATCATTTTCATCACAACAACCCTTTGAATAGGTACTATTAATATCATCACTTAACAGATGAAAAAATCAAGGCACAAAGAGATTAAGTGGCTTGCTTAAAAGCCAGGAATTGTTTTAAGTTCTAAGGATGCAGTGATAAGGGAAAAATAACAAGGAATTTATATTCAAAGGGAGAAAACATGAACACTACAGAAACAAAATTAAAGAAGAGCAGTGCTGTCCAATCAAACTTTCAGCAAGGATAGAAATATTCTAAAACTTTACTGTCTGGAATGGTAGCTGCCAGCTAGCACTTGAAATGTGTGACTGAAGAACTGAATTGTGAATTTTAATTAGTTTAAATAGTCACCTGTGGCTAGTGGCTACTATCCTGGACAGTGCAGACAGAGGAATTGCTTTCCCAGCAAAGAGCATGTGCAAAGGCCCTGAGGCAGGATCAGGTTTGGCATGCACACAGCAGCAAAGAGGCCAGGGTGGCTGAACAGAGTTGGCCAGGAGGAGGACAAGAGGAAGGAGATGAAATCCACAGGTCACTAGGGACCAGGTCTTGTAGAAGCCTCTTGACCAGGGAAAAGTCTTCAGAGTCCCTACTAAATGTGACAGGAGGCAGCAGAGAATTGCAAACTGGTGAGTGTCATGAACAGATTTAAAAGGATCACTCTATCTGCCCTGAAGCGAATACACTGTAGGAGGACAAGAGCAGGTACAGGGTGACCTTTGGGGGAAGCTAATGCAACAATCTGGGCAAGAGTTAATGGCACCGTGAGCTCCAAAGGTTGTGCTAGAAGTGGCCAAAAGTGGTGGAATTAGTGCATATTGTGAAGATTTGGCTGTTAAATTGGAGACTGCTTTGTCAGAAGGTTGCAGATTCCTCCCTATGTCCCCCCATCACATACCCTATCCTTACCCACCCTCTACTTCTGCATTTGTAGCACTCGTTGCATTTATAGGTTCATGTCCAACAGCCCATGGCCTCCTAGACTGTAAGACCCATGAGCATAGGAACCTTAGCTATTATTTGTCCACTCTAACTTCACTGCCAGTAGTGTCTGGCCCATGACAATTACTGATATTTTTTAAAGGTTTGAATGGGTGGATAAATGAATGAATGACTGTAGCACTCAACACGTGCCTCCCACAGTGAAAACACACAATGAACAGGGGATCCATGGGCCGGTTGGTTTGATTTTGATCCCTGATCACTGAGTATTGTGACTCCCCATTTTGCTTTCCAGCCTGTGGCTGCTCGGACCACGGACAATGTGATGACGGGATCTCAGGCTCCGGGCAGTGCCTTTGTGAAACGGGGTGGACCGGCCGCTTCTGTGACACTCAGGCAGGTCTGTCATGGGAATGATCGGTGTCAGAGTGTGGGCTGCAGCAGACCGCTTCCAGAGCATCCAACAGAGTGCTGCTGAGTGACACCTGAAAAAAGCCCTAAAGCAGGTGTTTCCATTTACAGGTAGAAAGATGATTTGGTGGCATTAAGGAAAAGTAGATGGAAAGATTTAACTCCTACCCAGAAACCAGTGTGTCCTCCTGTGCAACTGTGCAAGGACATGCCTCAGGCAAAGAATCGCAGGAGCAGGCAGGGGTAACGCCCAGATGTTTACAGATGCTGGGGCCCATTGGTTTAATGGAAAACGCACCATTTTGGGGGTCCCAAAGACCAGGATCTGACCCTTGATTCTGCTCCTCACTAAATGAATGGCCTTAGGAAACCCACTGTCTCTGAGGCTTGATTTGCGCATCTTAGAAAGGAGTAAATGTCACATACTTTGCAAGGGAGGACAGAATTGCTGTGAGGGTCCGAGATCATGTTTTTGAAGTGCCAAGCACACACGGGCATTCAAAAACAGGGGGCGCCGTTATCCTTTCCTTGATCAGAGTCATCACAATCTTCACTGCTACCAAGCAGTAAGTTTTCTGGGGTCTCCCTCATACCCAAAGCCCTACGTGTCCGAGATGCGAAAGTTGGATTATCCAATGTTGAATCACTGTCACTTCAGTCTCCCTGGAGTCAAAAGAGCATGACTGAGCTCTGCTGTGGGCTTTAGCAACCTGGGGTTTCAAGAATTCCAACAGCACTGTCAGCTTCAATTCCGCCTTTCTGCCTAACCACCCCCCACCCACTATGGCCTCTGGCTGCCTGTTAACCCCCCTCCTTCCTGCCAGTCCAATCACCAAAGCTCCACTGGTGCTCCCAGAAGCCTTAGACTACCTCCCCCAGTTCAACACCTCAGGCTGGAACTCCGTGCCCTTAGGGTCAGAGAATTAACCTGTCAACTTAATGCATGCTAGTGAGTTTGGGGATGTAAAATTTCAATTGGTTGCCCCTACAGGTAACATATTTGCATTTTAATCTGGAGAATAGTGCAGAGATAATGCCTTAATATAGAAGAGTAATTCTCGAATCTCAGAATCTCTAGGTCAGAAGGGACCTTAGCAAATCCCTCCATTTTCCAACTGTAAGAGGGGACTTTTAAAACACAGTAGCAGACCACAGACAGACTTGGGGAAAATCCTTCGATGGGTCCCAAATCTTCACCCCACAGGTGCAGCCTTAATGGTGGCCCTTTTCTTTGCAGTGTTGGCCCCAGTGTGCACTCCTCCTTGTTCGACCCATGCCATCTGTAAGGAGAACAACACGTGTGAGTGTAACCTGAATTATGAAGGTGATGGATTCACCTGCACAGGTGGGTCCCCTTTGTACATGTGGGAAATAGCAGTCTGGTGTGGGGCCAGAGTGGGCTTGGTCAGCTACCTGGGCTCCATCCTAGCTCTTCTAATTCCTGCCTGGATGACATCAGCAATACCTTATCCTTTCAGAGTCTCAGTTTACTTATCTAAAAATGGGTTTGCTCGTGCCTGACCTACCCACCTACCAGGTCAGGGTTTTTTAATTACTTTGTAAACTATGATGCATCTCCTTTTATCATGTTTTTCTAACTCTAGAAGTAATGCATTCTTATTTCAAAAAACTCAGAAAATGCCTTAAGGTGTTAAAAAAATAATAATAATAATAATACAGTAAAAACTATTCATTCCCTCATAATAAAAATAGCCTAAAGTTGACTGAGGTGATGAAGCATAACTCTGTGATGAAAATGAGAGGCACTGAGTGTACACTTTGAATGGATTGTACAAAGCCTGGGGCTGTATAACCCAGGGAATTCAGTGGTGGAAGATGGACTGTGGTTAACAGGACAAATATGAGAACATTCTATCGAGAACTATAACAAGTATAGCATACTAACGCAGGGTGTTAATAATTGGGTGGATTGGGGGGAAAATACACCAAATGTAAGATATAGGCTATATTTAGTAGTAATATTTTGACAATGTTCTTTCATAGTTTGTAACAAATGTTTCACAACAATGCACAGTGGTGGGTGGTGGGGATATGTATGAGAGCCCTTTTTGCCTGTTTGTTTTGTAAGTTCACAACTTTTATTTTACACTTATTGTTTATGTTACAACAACAACAAAAAGAGCTACTCATACTCTCACCACTCGGTGAGAACCGAGAACCGCTGTGAACATTGCAACATCTATCTATAGTAGTTAGAATATAGTTCAAAGTTTCACTCTGAAAGGTCTCCCAGGGACCCAGACGCCTTCCATCTTGTTGCTGTACCATCCTCTCACTTGTCTGCTCCAAAACGGCTGCTACCTTAGGCACATCCCAGGCATCAGGATGCGGGAGAAGGAGGAAACTGACAAATCTCCTTTCTTTAAGGACATGAGCTAGAACTTACAAGAATCAGTTCTGCTCCCATCCCATTGGCCAGAACCTCATCCCTGGTCACATCTAGCTGCAAGGGAGCCTGGAAAATGTAGTCTTGAGCCAGGCAACCATGAGTCCAGCTCAAAAGCTACTACTATAGCCAAAGGAGAGAGCAGGTATTGGGAGAAAGCTAGCAGTTTTGGCCACAGGTCCTTTCTAACTTTTTTCATGAATAAATACTCATCAAGAGACATATATACTTTCTTTACAAACATGAGATCTTGCTAGAACTGCTGTTTTGTAACTTGTACAAGACAGCCCAGAAGCAGGTCAGCACTCAACAACAGGTGCCTTTCTACCCCACCATCTTTATAGTGAGGCTTTTATCCTTCTTTCTCTCAGGGTCTCAAGTGGCTGCCATGACTCTAGACATAAAGGCAAGCAAGTTGCTCTGCAGCTACTCCGGAAGCTAGGGCTAATCTGTTATTGGGTTAAAATTGAGGGGATTATGAAAATGAAGGTCAAAAGAAGTGGCACCACCCAGTGGGGAAAGCATGGGCTTTGGAACCTTACTAACTGGGTTTAAATCCTAGCCCACTACATAAGTAGCTGTTTTACCTTTGTCAGGTCCGTTAAGCTATCTGAGTGTCAGTTTGTTCACCTGTAAATTGGGGTATCGGTGTCTATCTCATGTGTGCTAATTCTGCACACACACACATCTATTTCCTAACTTTAAAAACCAAAATTAAGTCTAGAAACTGCCACCAATGTAGAGGCCTGCATTTCGTGGCAAGGTGGGGAGAGGGAGATGGACAGATGCCATCAGGCCTGGTCTATGAGGGTGCCACAAGGATATTAGTGGTTGCAGATGCTGGCACGAAGGCATCAGGGCATGGGGATTGAAGGCACCAACATATTGGGGTGCTGGAGTGACCCACAGCCCTGATCGGAAGCCCCAGCTACCACGACAGTAGTAAATTTAGCCTTCTCTCCCCTTCCCTTGCAGCTGTGGATTTCTGCAAACAGAACAACGGGGGCTGTGCCAAGGTTGCCAAGTGCTCCCAGAAGGACACAGCAGTCTCCTGCAGCTGCCCAAAGGGCTACAACGGGGATGGCCACAGCTGCACAGAGATAGACCCCTGCGCAGATGGCCTCAATGGTGGGTGCCACGAGCACGCCACCTGCAAGATGACCGGCCCGGTGAGTCACTCTTCCAAGGGAAATTCTGGAGCAGCTTCCTGTGCCTCCGTTTTGCTTCTCCACTGGCCTCGAGCCTTGAACACCGTTCAGCCTCTTCCTAAGCTTTCTTCCCAGATCAGTCTATTTCTTGTTAAAAGCTGGCAGGCTAAAGGCAAAGTGGTAGCCTGGACAGAAAAACGGCCTTAGTGGAAAACTGTGAAATCTGAATAAAGTTTATTGTTTAGTTCATCGTGATATACCAATGTTAATTTCTTGGTTTTGACAAATGTACCATCATTATGTAAACTAACATTAGGGAAAATGGGGTGAAGAGTAGATGGGAACTCTCTGTGCTTTCTTGTCAACTTTTATGTAAATCTGAAATTATTCCAAAATAAAAAGTTTATTAAAACAAAAAAGTTGGTGGGAAGTGGCATGAAAAGTGCTGGTTTGGGCCATCATTCAAATCTTTTTTGAATGGAATCTGTGCTGTTTATCTGGTGAAGGAGACTGTGGGAGATCATGTCCGTTACTGGTTACAAGCATGGACTTGGAATCAGACAAACTTTAAGTCTAACTCCTGGACTCATAGGCTGTGTGGCCTTGGGCTGACTCCTTAACTTCTCTGAGCTTCGGCTTCCTCGTGTGTAAAGTGGGCCTAATAATAACCTAGACTTCACAGGGTTATTGTGAGAAGAAAATATGCTCCTTCACTGATTCAGGAAATGGTTATTGAGCACCTACTTTCTGCTGTAGGTGCCGTACAGCAGCTTTCCTGGAGTACATGTACAAGTGGAGGGAGAGGAACAGTACTCAGTGCAAGAAACAAGAAACAAATGCACAAGATGCTTTTAGAGAGTGCAAAGAACCAAGAAGTCATAAATCAGGCCAATGGGAGAGAAGGGTCTGCTTTATACAGGGAGGCCCGGGAGGCGACACTGCACTGAGATGTGAAGGATGACTACCTTTCTTCATGAGCCGTAACCATCACTTAATTCCCACTGGGACAGGAGAGGTGTATCCTCTTGGTCCTTCTGAAAACTTCCTAGGCTGGACGGTGGTCCCCAGGGCACTTGGAGGCCTAGCGTCTTGGGATCGTAGAGAAGGGGCTTTTTTCATCCTTTCCCACTCTCTCCCCGCAGGGCAACCACAAGTGTGCATGTAAAAGCCACTACGTGGGAGACGGGCTGGACTGTGAGCCAGAGCAGCTGCCCATTGACCGCTGCTTACAGGACAACGGGCAGTGCCACGCAGACGCCAACTGTGCCGACCTCCACTTCCAGGGTCAGTTTGGCTAGGGACTCCTGGCCCCAGACACTGTGGTCTTCAGGCCTGGGAAGGGACCCGGGCAAGGGATAGAAAGAAACAGGGACCAAACATTCCATTCATTGTCCAGGACCCAGTGGAGGCAGTGGGCCTCTGGGAGCAGAGAGGAAGGAAACCTCAGAATTGGAGCTTGAGCCTTCAGAGCCAGGGGTGAGCTCAAGGTTGTTTATCATGGATTTTCCTGGTCTTTGGTTTTCCCAAGTTGCTTAGTAACTCTTGCAACTGTGGACTGGAATTGAATCTAAGACCCACGGCTTAGGGTATTTAAATAATAAAGACGAACTGCCTGCCACATGCAGAAGCTCTTTCTGAGCAGTTTTAACAGTGGGAGCACATTGCTTGGTTGATTTGAATGGCATATGGTAAACCTACAGGTATAATAAAATGAAGAATCATAACACACAATAAGGCAAAAAATAAAATAAAATAAAACCAGCCAGGTAATATGTATAGAGGCACTAGGACCAGCACATTTTGAAACCTATTGGAAGCAAGCCATAAAGGACAAGGTAGTTCTGAGCCAGGGCAAGGAGGGACTTCCGTGGTTGGGAAAGAGCATTAGAGCAGATCAGTTTTTATCAGAGGTCTTGAATGGAGCTAGGTTTGTTTTACAGACAGCGTGATTTTAATGAGGCAGTTTTTATATATCTCAACAACTATTTAATTAACACCTGTTACGTACCAAGTCCTGAGACCCCTCAAATACTTTTTGGGGATGAAGTAGAGGATATATAAGTAGGGAAAATACAAAGACTATAAGACATTTTCTCTTCTTGCAAGAAGATGCCCAGTGTAGCTGAGGAGCTTTTTTGTTTTTGTTTTTGTTTGTTTGTGTTTTTTGTTTATTATTATTGAAATAATGAAAATATTCTAATAATGATTGAAGTGATGAATACACAATATGTAATTAAGTCAAATACCATTGACAATACACTTTGGATGGATTGCATTCTTTACTAATATGTATCATTAAAATAGAATTTTTTTAATAAAACTTAGCTGTAAAGTTTCCATATTTGCATGCACTGGAAGTTAATGTTTTAATAATTAATGTCAAGGAGAGGTTTTCCAGATGTCAACCATCATAATGGCATTGCCTATGGGTATGGAAGGTTTTGGAATTCATTGTGAAAAATGTAATGAAAAATCATGGGAAATCATTTATTCAGAGTTCGGGAGGTTGTGAACATCACTAATTTTGTTTCTCTGATGGATATTGTTTGAGGGGGTTGGGCAAATGATTGGGTATCTGATGGATGATTTTGTGAATATCAACTGGAAATTTTATAGGTTTGGGGATAGGAAAATCTCTGAAGTCTGTGATTTTGGAGCCTTTCCCACAGAAATGAATGTAGTTCTCTGGTTGCGTTTCCTAGGCCAGTGATTAAATATCTGAGGGGAGGAACAGATATGGTCACTCTGTTCTTAATATTAGATAAAACAATACTTCATCTCTGTGACTAGAATCTTTATCAGTGGGTGTGAGAATCATGCACCCAGTAGTTCACTGTGCTGGACAGAGGTCCAGATCATTCCCACTTCCCATTGCTAATTTCCCAGTAGGAAGTATCCAGGAAAAATGCACTTCAATAATCATCTTGTTAAGAAAATATCTAATAGATTCCAAAACCTTCCATACCCATAGGCTGAGGAGCTTTTTTAAATTAATAAGACATGGAAAAGAAAGCAATAAGTCAGAAGACAGCAATTTATCACACACTGATGGTGCAGTTAAGACCAAAGGGTAGAAATAGTTCAGAGAAGGGAAAGATCTCTAGGTGAAGTGAGCAAGGGAGCTTTCAGAGAAGCTTACTAGAGGCCTGGGACTGCCGTGGAGACTTGAAAGATGCTTGCACTGGGCTCAACACAGAAAAGCTGGCAAGGGGGATGGCTTGGCCAGAGGGGAGAATGCTTAGGGGTCAGCTGAGAAGGGCAAGGCAATGAGGAGGAGATCGAAGAATATCAAGGTAACAGGGTCTCTCCTGGGAAGAGGATGGGACTATGGAGAAAAGGACACATGGTTGACAGAGAATGACGACAGGGAAAGGCTCTAAGATAATGTAAGGTTTCCATACTGGAAGACCAAGCCCACCGGCAGTTGTGGGTTAAAGCAGATGGGGAGGGAATGTGATGAGAAGTTTAAAGAGCCTGGTGGGGGACGTTCTGTGTTCAAGGTGGAGGTGGGGCTTCCTACCTCCACAGAGCGATCCTATAGGCAGTTGCTGTTTAGGATGGGGGCAAATCTGAGAGGTTGGGACTTGGGACATTGATTTGCAAGTCATTTGCCTCAGTGCATGATTTTTCCCTCAATGCACGCTTCATCCTGCCAGTCCTGTCTGCACTCGCTGCTCACTCACTGCTGGAAATCTCTTCAGCTCATGAAACATCATCCCTCTTCTCCAGGGGGCTTTTCTCTTCTGCTTTTTTAGAAATTCAAACAAAATGTTGGTCATGATACTAAGAGACTGGGCATCACACTGGCTGGTCTCCTGTTGTTTCTCAGTGGTTAATATAAACTAGAGCAAAAAGGACCCCATTGGATAAACGCCCTCGCTTTCCCTCTGGGCGGGTTACAGAACCAGCCCACATTCAGCAGGAAGTGCCCACTCACTCAGTTCAGAGGAGGGCAAACTGGCTCAGCCTTTTGGGCCACCAATTTCTCAATATGTGCCAAGCCTTAAAAATATTCATACCAAGTCTCAGAGGCTCCATTTCCAGGAACCCATCCTGTGGAGATAATCAAAGATAGAATAAAGATACAAAATGTATCCATCCCAGCATTACATAACATCACAAAAAAATTAGAAACAATGTATGCATCTGTTTTACTTTGCTAAAGGCTGCTGGGAGCAAATATCAGAAATGGGTGGGCTTTTATAATGGGAATTTATTAGGTTAAAGCTTACAGTTCTGAGGCTGTGAAAATGTCCAAATCAAGGCATCATCAGAGATGCTGTCTCACCGAAGGTCGGCTGCTGGCGATCCTGGACTCTGGCCATGTGGCGAGGCACATGGAGGCATCTGCTTGTCTGGGTCTCTGCCTTCCCCTCCTTGCTTTCTTTCTCCCCGAGCTCAGCTGTGGACAATCAGGCACACAGCCTCCTCTCTCTGAGCCTCTCAGGGGCCTCTTTCCAAGCCTCTGTGCACCACTGATTCCAGCCTCCAGGGCCTCTCTCTCAGTCTTTCAGGGCTTCTCTGTCTCTGCTGTCTTTTTCTGTGTGTCTCTGCTTTCAGTCCTCAATTTATAGAGAATTCCAGCAAGAGGATCAAGACCCACTCCAGGTCACGCCTCACTGAAGTAATCCAATCAAGGTTCCCTAACTGAATCCAATCCAATCAAAGGGTCCCACACCTGCAAGAATGGATTAGCTTCAAGAACATGATCTTTTCTGGGATCCACAAAAAGCTTCAAACTGTAACAACATCTAACAGTACAGGGATAATCAAACATCCCGCTATACATCCACTCAAATGCACTATTTAAAATTGTGTTGTCTTGCCAAGGAGACAAGGAAAAACATCTTTTCGACTTTCCCCACATGTTATAGTGTCTATTGTTTACATTTCAGATAAGACAGATATATTAGTCAGCCAAAGGGGTGCTGATGCAAAATACGAGAAATAGGTTGGTTTTTATAAAGGGTATTTATTTGGGGTAGAAGCTTACAGTTACCAGACCATAAAGCATAAGTTTCTTCCATCACCAAAGTCTGTTGCCATGTGTTGGAGCAAGACAGCTGCTGATGTTTGCCAGGGTTCGGGCTTCTTGGGTTCCTCTCTTCCCGGGGCTCCGTTTCTCTCTGGGCTCAGCTCCTCTGTTTCCTCCACAAGGTCAGCTGTAGACCATGAGGCTCTCTAGGCTTTGCCTCTCTCCACAAGGCCAACTGTGTCAGGTGAAGGGCTTGTCTCTTTTCCCGGGTCCTTCTCTCCTTCCTCATGACCAAGCTCCTCTGTATGCTTTCTTCCTGGGGCTCCAGCTCAAGACTCAACATCAGAACTCCAACTCAAAATTCCAACATCAAAACTCCAACTCCTTCCTGTGCCATGTCTTTTATCTTTGAGACCCCACCCACCAAGGGGTGGGGCTCAATGCCCTACTGACATGGCCCAATCAAAGCCCCAATCATAACTTAATCATGCCCAGATGAACAGACCAGTTTATAAGCATAATCCAACATCTATTTTTGGAATTCGTAACTATATCAAACTGCCAAACTGCTACAGCAGACGTGATCACACAACCTATGGATGGTACTGTTAGGTTATGGTCAAACAACAAAAACTTGAACTTCGCCTCTTTTGCTGCATAAAATGTCCTTTCAGTGGCATTTTAAACTGGACTTGACAATATAAGAATGTGACTTGGTTCTTGAACTATTTCTGGTCTCTGCACTCACTTGTCTGGCTAGAAAAAAATGTCAGCTATGAAAAAAACTGCAAAAGTCTTCCAGCATCATAGCTGGAAAATAACCAGAAAAAAATTTTTTTAATGCATAGTGATGATCAGAAAACACACAGAGTCCTTGACAGAAACTCACTTTAATGTATTTTTTTAACAGTTGTAAAGTTCAGAAAAATTATTTAATTATAAGTATTGGTGGAAAAATCATGTTGCTAAAAAAAATTTTGTAACCAGAAAATAATCGTGATTTAATGTCACATTTTAAAAGATTTCTAAAAACTGTAAATGTAGTATGCTACCACATTTGTAATACCTATATAACATGTAAATGAGTTGAAAAAAGAATGGAAGAGTGTGAAATTATGGCAAAATTAAAAGTTACCACGGGAGTGGATGTAGCCCGGGGGTTGAGCACCTGCCTCCCACGTTCGAGGTCCTGGGTTTAATCCCCGGTGCCTCCTTAAAAAAAAAAGAAAAAAAATTACCAAAAATAATTCTGGAAAATGTTAACCAGGGAGTAATGATTGTTTCTGGAGAGTAGGATTATAGGGGAATTTTGTGTATTTCCTTTTTACTTTTCTGTATTGCCCAGATTTCTACAATGAACCTGTGCTGTTTTCATAACTAGAAAAGAAATATATTTTTTTAGATGATGTGCCTCAATGTATCTCCGGGAGGGAGTAGCTTCTCCCTGAGATACAGTAAACTTCCATTCTGAAAGTCCTGCGAAGTCCCTTGCTGGGCTGCGAGGCTGCAAGCACCGCCACCCAGGCCCCCTGACCTGGACGACTCTTCTCCTTCCTGGTCTAGATACCACCGTTGGCGTGTTCCACTTACGCTCCCCACTCGGCCGGTACAAGCTGACCTTTGACAAAGCCAAAGAGGCCTGTGCCAACGAATCCGCAACCATAGCCACCTACAACCAGCTCTCCTATGCCCAGAAGGTAGGTGCCTAGTCAGTGAGTGAGCTTCAGGCAGGGTCTGCAGGGAAGAAGGCACAGACTCTTCCTAAGCTGGGGGCATTTAGTCTGCTGCCTTCTCGAAGGGGCCTGCAGGAAGCTCCCGGCACAACAGTAACAACGTCACCTTCATTTACTGGGCGTCTCTTATGTGTCAGGCACCCTGCAGGCCACTTCATTTGTTAACATGATTGTCCATCCTTACACCATCCCTAGGAGGTAGGGTGCCACTAGTCCAGTTTACAGACCAGAGAATCCAAGGCTCCGAAATGTTGTCACATGTTCAATGTCGCCCATCCAAGAGGTGGCAGATCCAGTATTCAAATGCAGCTCTGACTCCAAAGATCTGTTCTCGACCATGACATTCAAGTGCCATGGCACAGGTAGAGGAAGTGCGTCCCTAACCGCTGGAAACCAGGAAGAGATCAGTAACCACAGGCATCTCTCTGACCCTGCAAAGCAGGTCCAGTTTCCCTGGAATAGTTAGCGTTCCCTGAAGAGAGGAAATGGGGACGGCCCCAGCTCACAGCCACAGCCAGGTAGGAAATGGACTTCTCAGGCCAGGGCTACTAAATGCAGAAGCCACCTGCCCGCATGTCCATTTGGAAAGGCCGGCACCTTGGAGTCACCTGCTGGCAATTTCACATGCTGGCAGGTGTCACATGAAAGTGGAGGAAGGTGGCTGCCTACGTGGCATGAATTTAGGGCCCTTCCTCCAGCCTCCATCACTCCCGAATGTGATCTCTACCTCTAACTCTCCATTGCACTATCTTTCTTCGGACCTGACATGTCTTAACCAACGAACAAATGTGATGCCAGGACCCAGCATCCTGGAGAGCTGAATCTCTGTGTTCCCACTTTTGGCTATGTGGCATTGATTAAGCCACTGAATCCTCTGTCCTATCTGGACTAAGGGTAATCTGTGTGAATTAATTGGCACAGGGACTGGCACACAGTAGGAACTCAATTTTTAAGGTGACGATGAGCTCTGGTGTCAGACTGCCTGGGTTTGAATCCCAGCTCTATCACTTACTGGCTGTATGACTTTGAGCAATTACTCAACTCCTCTTTGTTTCAATACCTTCAATTATATGGTAGGGATGAAAGTAGTTCCTACCCGATAAGGTTGATGCAAAGGTAAAAGGTGTTGACACATGAAAAGCCTCCACAGCAGAACCTGTCCCAGAGTAAACCCTCAGTGAGGGTCAGTTACTATGATGATGATGATGATGATCAATTACAGTTCTGTCAATACGTAAATAGAAGAATCCGCACTCAGGGGTAAATGGCTGGTCGCAAGTCCATTCCCTAGACCAGGGGGAAGGGAAATGAGCATGAAGGACCCAAACACCTGCAAGAAAGAGAGGGCAACCCTTTCATTCACCCAATGGCTCAGTCAACAAAAATGTAATGAGCAACTACTACATGCCAGGCACAAGTGGTGCAATGGTGGGCAAAATTAGACCAAGCCCACTGACTCCATGCAGTCTGATGGGGGAATCAGGCGTGAACCAAATGATCCCCCGTGGCCCTATCTGTGTGTCTCCACAGGCCAAGTACCACCTCTGTTCGGCCGGCTGGCTGGAGAGTGGGCGCGTGGCCTACCCCACAGCCTACACCTCCCAGAAATGTGGCTCCGGCTTTGTTGGGATAGTAGACTACGGACTGAAAAACAAGAGCGAAATGTGGGACGTTTTCTGCTACCGGATGAAAGGTAACTGCCCTAGATGCCCTGCGGGTTGCAGGCCGAGCAGCTGCTGAGCCAGCAGCAGCCTGGCCCATCCATCACCCAGGGGCGAGCCAGGGCAGCCCAGGCCCCTGCCTCACTCTGTGCTCCTGCCCTCCAGACGTGAACTGTACCTGCAAGGAGGGTTACGTGGGAGACGGCTTCTCGTGCAGCGGGAACATGCTGCAGGTCCTGATGTCCTTCCCCTCCTTCACAAACTTCCTGACGGTAGGTACCGGGTCTGCTTGGTTTGGGCTCAGGGAGGGCCTGTTTCAAAGCAAGTGTCAGAGGGCAGGGAGTGGAGGGCTGCGTCCTGGAAGGAGGCAAAGCCTCACACGCGTGGTTGAGAGCGTGGCGCTAGACTGCATTGCCTGAATTTGAAGCTCCAAGTTATGTGCAATGAAGAGAAAGACCCATTTGGAAAAGGATTTGGTGTTTCCTGAATAAAGAACTGAGCTGATAATAACAACAAAAACAAAAGCAGCTAACATTCTTGAGTGTTTGCTTTGGACTGGGCTCTTACTGAGCCCTTTCCAAGCATGTTTCATTCAATCCTCAGAATGTAAGCTCCGCGAGGGTTAGGAATTTTCTCTGCCTCAATCACCACTGAATCCCCGGCACCCCAAACTGCAGCTGGCACATAGTATGTGTTCAATAAATACTTCTTTAAAGGAATAAATCCTCACAAAACCTAGGAAGTCACTTCTGTTACTATCCCCATTTGTAGGTGATGAAACTGAGGCTTAGCAGGGTCAATACAGCCTAACAACCCAGAACTGGGCTCAAAGCCAGGCTGCCTGGCACCAGATCCCTCTCCTCCAGCATGGTGGCAAAGGGCAGCCAGTGACTGGAGCCAGTATTCCCATCAGAACCAGACAATCAGTGACCTTGGGAGAGGAGGGTACTGGGCATGAGTATCGGGCTTTCAGGATCAGGGCAGGAGTTAGACCAAGGACCCCAAAATGGTGAGTCTCTGTCCATAGCCTGAAAGCATCCATCTAGCTAGTCTAAATACACTTAGGATAAATACCCAAACAGACGCTGCTACCGTGAGGGAGCTTAGTAGTGACAGCATTTCAGGAAAAAGGCAGTGTGAGGACAAAACCCACTGACTGTGTGCCCTCTGGCAAATGACTTAACTTCTCCAGGCCTCAGTAGCCCTGTCTGCAAAATAACAAAGTTGGACTGGGCATTGCAATTTCTTAAAATTTATTCATTTGTTCAAAGACAATTTATGATGCATTTATTATGTGCTTGCGATACTTCTGTGAGCAAAATAGCAAACAAATAAACAATAAACAGAGTAAACAAGTAAATAGTATTGAATACTAAAAGGTGATATATCCTATGGGAAAAGAAAACATAGAGCAGGTGGATAGGATAAGGAGGGGACGGGTCACCAGAGGATTCCAATTTTGCAAAAAATAATCAGGGAAGACCTTAGTGAAGTGACATTTGAGCAAAGTGTGAACAGAGGTGGGGGAGTTAGCCATGCAGATTTGAAGGAAGAGCATTCCAGCTGGAAGGAACAGCCAGGCAAAAGACAAAGGCCAGGAAAGGCCTGGGCAAGAGTGAGCAACAAGGAAGCAGAGGGAGAGAGAGGGGACAGTTGGTCAAGAGAGAGAGGGCAGCAGCAGCAGTAGACTTCGACTCTTCCTCTGAGTGAAACAGGGCCCATTGCTGGGTTTTGATGAAGAGATTTGAGGTTTCACTTATGTTTCAAATGACTGCATGGAGAATAGGCCAGGTGTTGAGAAGAGCTTGTGATTTGGCTATGACACAGGGGTTCTTACCCTTTTTTGTTCCACGGACCCCTTTGCCAGTCACGTGAGAACCACAAACCCCTTACTAAGTCCACACTACACTGTGTGTTATTTAATAAATATATCACACCCACACCAACATGTCCCCACAAGAATAACGTTTTTTTGAATTTCAATTCAAACTCACGGACCCCTTAGGACCACAGAATTAGCTGAGGAAAAGAAAATGCCTCCTAGAAGAAAGAGCAGGGGAGTTGGGGCAAACAGGAATATTCCCAGATGGGGACAGCTTTGAGACTCTCTGCAGCCACCCCAGACTTCGAGCACTGGGCCTAGGGCTGGCCCAGCTGACAACTTCCTTCCTCTCCCCAGGAAGTGCTGGCCTATTCCAACAGCTCAACCAGAGGCCGGGCGTTTCTGAAACACCTGACTGACCTATCGATCCGTGGCACCCTCTTTGTGCCACAGAACAGCGGGCTGGGGGGAAATGAGGTGAGTTGGGGCCCTGGAGCCAGGTCTCTGGAACCAGGGCTTTAGATGAGTGCTTCTCAGCAGTATCAGTTATCTATTACCACAGTAATATTGTACGGACAATCACCCCAGAACTCAGTGGCTACACATCCACTGATCTCAGATCTGCAGACAGCGGCAGATGAGCTGGCATTTTTTATGGTCTTGGCCAGTCACGCTTGCATGTCTGAGGTTGGCTGGCTGTCGGCTGATCTAGGCTGGCCCGTCCCGGGGCTCTGCTCCACGGGGCTCTCCTCTGCCAGCAGGCTTGCCCAGGCCTGTACTCGTGGCGAGGGCGAGGAGCAAGAGCAGCGAGAGCAAGCCCAGTCCCACCAGCATTTCTCCCGCCTCTGTTTGGCCACATCTGTTAGCATCCCGCTGGCCTCCAGACCACATGGCTGAGACCAGAGTCAGAGCAGGAGGCACACCCGCCTTCTTTATGTCATGGTACCCAGAGGAATTGGGAATATTTATTCCACCCGCCTGCAGACAGCTGTGGCCAGCAGGTTCTGACAGCCCCAGGCCCTGCCCGGCCACCCAAGGGCTGAGAAGACAATACCTTTGCCCACCTGTAACCCAGTGATGACCCACTCTTTCCACCATAACATTGGGAAACTCTACTTCAGACAATGAAGATGACATTCAGTGATCCATCCTAGCTATAGGTTGGCCTCTGGCAGGATCAAGGAAACCAAAATATCTTTTGCTTGGCCTTTGGAGACCATCCTTGTGTTTCTCCTTTCCTCTCAGACCCTGTCTGGGCGGGACCTGGAGCACCACCTTGCCAACAACGTCAGCATCCTTTTTTACAATAACCTCGTCAATGGTACCGTCCTGCAGACGAGGCTGGGAAGCAAGCTGCTCATCACCTCCAGTCAGGACCAGCTCCATATGGTATGAAAAGCCTTCCAGACCTCGTTTGCCCAAGCACAAATTAGAGGTAACCATGCCAGCTTCACAGGCTTGTTGGGAGAACTGGAGATAATGTATGCAAAGCTCCAGGCAAACAGTAGGTGCTTAATAAGTGACAAACATTATAACATGAAAGTAAACTCTAAACCTGCAATCCTCATAAAACAGGGATAGTATTAACTGCACATCATAGCACACTGACTAGTAAACCCTACCCAAGCTGGTAATGAGGAATGGTAAATGAAAGCATTTTAAAGGCCATCTGCATCCCTGCTTTTGTTTCTGTCACATTGTTGGACTATCCCAGGCTCTAACACATAAGCTTTGGAGTCAAATGACCTGGGTTGAATCCCAGTCCTGTGACTTGCTAGCTCTAAGGATGTAGACACGTTATCCAACCTCTCTGTGTGCCAGTTTCTTCATCTGCAATGTAGGGATGACAGTGATGCTGCTGCTGTTGATGTTGACAAAGAGGATGATGGTGATGATATTGATGATATTGGTGATGATGTTGGTTGTGATGATATTGATGATGGTGATAATGGTGATGATGATGTCGACAGTGGAGGTGGTGATGGCGATAATGTTGATGATGGTGATGATGATACTGATGATGCTGGTGATGGTGATGATTGTGATGATATTGATGATGGTGGTGATGGTGATAAAATTGATGATGATGGTGTTAATGATGGTGATAGTGTTGATAATGTTGATAATTGTGATGTTGACAGTAGTGGGACTGGTGATGTTGCTGATATTGATGGTGACGGTGGCAGCGGCGACCCTAATGACCCTGATGTGATGTCTAACTCATAAGCTGTTGTAGGATTCAATGATCCAAGGCTGTGTAATGCTTAGAATAGTGCCTGACGTGTAGCAGGTACTCAATGAGTATTATTTTTAAATTTTTTTACCTGATAGGTGATTTCTATTATTGAAAATCAGCCACTGGAACCACCTGGGGATCTTGTTTAAAATGCATATTGTGATTCAGAATGTGGGGTGTAGGGCTCCAGGTTCTTCGTTTCTAATGAACTCCCGGGTGATGCCCTAGCCATAAGCCAGAGGATCACTTTTTGAATAGCAAGGATTAGATCACTTAAAAATTCTTTTTCTTATAGTGTGGTGTGATATTCAGAGCAGTGGACCTGGGGTCCAGAGGTGTGGGGTTTGCCACTTACTACCCGAGTGATCTTGGACAAGCCACTCCCTACTCGGGGCCTCTTATCTCTAGTCCGTCAGACAAGCGGATTGGGCAAAATGACGCTGAAGGTTCGGGTCCTTGCAGCTCTTAGACTCTAAGATACTCTCAGATTCTGGTTCACTCTTCAGCTTCTTAGCACAGGGGCCGCCGCTGTATTCCGGGCTGTCCAGACGCCGAGTGGCAGCCCTGGGCTGCCTTTCAGTGATGGCAGGCCAGAAACCAAGGCTCCAAGGCCCCAGGGAAGCTGTACAACTTCCCTCCATGGAGGGAGGAAAATCCAGATGGCCACTGATCCCCATCGACCCTTTTCTCATTTCCCTAGAAGGAGACCAGGTTTGTCAATGGAAGAGCCATTCTGCAGTGGGATATCTTTGCCTCCAATGGGATCATACATGTCATCTCGGGGCCTTTAAAAGCCCCTCCTGCCCCTGTGGTGAGTAGCCAAAGTTCCTGGCAAGGGGCTAGGAAGCATCCTTATATCCACTCCCCAGGAGGAAAACTGTTGCTAGAAGCCCGGTCCACCCCACCCCTCCTCCAAAGACTAGAAGAGCCTCCTGCATCCACGGCTGCTGGCTCTGGGGAGGCCCAGCCCTAGTGCATCCAACTCCCACTTCTGAGCAGTAACTACACAGCACCTGTCGCTTTTAATATTTATTCAGATGAGAGTGGCAGGAGGGGCCAATGGAGAAACCACTGGAAGGAGAGGGAGAAACTCAGAGTTCTGGTTCCGGCCCCTCCACTTAATAGCTTTTGACTTTGGCCAAGTGCCAGAACATCTCTGAGCCAGTTTTCTCATCCGCAACATGAGGCTCACAATCCTGGCCTCCCTGTGCTCTTGGGAGGACTCTGAGTTAATAAATGAATTAATAAATGTACCTGCTATATAAGGTGGATAGTATTCTGATTTTCCCCAAAAGTGTGAGGGAGGGTTGAGCACAGCTGGCTGCTGGCAAGTGCCACAGCAGAGTGGGTAAGAACATAAACTCTCGAGCCATCCTGGCTCAACGCCCACCTCAGCCACTCACCAGCTGTGTAATCCTGGGCAAGGGCTTAACTTCTCTGTGCCTCAGTTTCCCCATGTGAAAACGGAACAATAATAATTGTCCCTGTCTCTTTAGGATATTATAATATTTAAATGGGATATTTCGTGGGAGAGGCTTAGAACAGACCCTGGCATGGTAAAGACTCAATACACATGAACTATTTTATTATTATTTTTATCCTAACTGGCTCCAAGATGCCTCCGGCCAACAAAAATGGGTAGGCCCCAGGAAGGCACCTCTTCTGGGGAGTCACCAGTCTTAAGTATCGACCCCACCCCCTTTCTGTGTCCAGACTTCGGCCCACGCGGGCTTGGGAACCGGGATATTCTTCGCCATCCTCCTGGTCATTGGAGCAATTGCTTTGGCCGCATATTCTTACTTTCGGCTAAACCGGAGAACAATAGGCTTCCAGCATTTTGAGGTAAGAGGGAGAGAAAAATGGGAACATGGTGATGGGGGTCCTCTCAGAAACCCAGTCCCTGGCTCTGGGCTGCTTCAGCTGACCAGGTGGGGCAGCGGCCTCACCAAGGAGGTGGATGCTTGGCACGCCAGCAGGGATGCCGCACCCCCACACGTCACCCTCACCCCCGGCACGCACTCCCTGCCTGCTGAGTGAGGGGCATGCGCCCCGGGGGAGCAGAGGAGCAGCCCCAAGCACCTCTTCCTGGCTGAGCCAGGGCTTTGGTGAGGAGGGCCCTGGGCTGCCGGAAGCACAGGCCCTCTGAGCCTCCAGGCCAGGGGTTTGGCTTGGCCTCTGGCACCCGGTTCCACAAGAAGGCAAAGTCACCAGGGACCCGGAGCCACTCTCGCCCTGGGAGGATTCACTAGAAAAGCACTCACCACGACTGGCTTGGGCCTCAAGCCTGACTCTGAGGATTGGGGGACAGAGCTAGGGACCCATACAGCCACAGGCCTCACACTGCTGCCAGCAAAGCCCCTTTCAGTCTCTTTGAATAGTCGAGTCCACATCCAGGCCAGCAGGAAGCTCTGGGTTGGCTGTGTGTGGCCCTGGGAAGCGGGTCGGCAGCAGCAAGGCAGTTGAGCATTCTCCCTCTAGTACTTAATGCTCCTTCCTCGCCCACTCCCTCCTGCCGCCTCCTCAAGACACACCTGGTAAAGAGTGTGGAGAGCCCCCAGGCAGCAGCTCGCTACCCTTTAGCAGGTAACATGCATATTTAGAACCTCCCGAGGCAATCTCGAAAATATCATATTTAACAAAAGTCATCATGCTGTATGACCTTTTATACTAAGTTCAAGGACAGGCAACATCACACCAGAGGGATAGAAATCAGAATAGTGGTTACCTGGGAGGAAGGGGGTACTGGGTAAGGGCATGAGAGCACTGAGTTGTGGTTCTGGCACCTCTACTTCGTAGCTGTGTGACCTTGGCCAAGTGCCAGAACATCTCTGAGCCAGCTTTCTCATCCACAACATGGGGCTCATAATGCCAGCCTCCCTGGGCTCTTGGGAGGACTCTGAGTTAATAAATGAATTAATAAATGTACCTGCTATATAAGGTGGTTAGTATTCTGACTTTCCCCCAAAAGTGTGAGGGAGGGATGAGCACAGCTGGCTGCTGGCAAGTGTCACAGCAGAGTGGGTAAGAACATAAACTCTCGAGCCATCCTGGCTCAAAGCCCACCTCGACCACTCACTGGCTGTGTGATCTTGGGCAAGGGCTTAACCTCTCTGTGCCCCCATATGAAAATGGAACAGTAATAATTGTCCCTGTCTCTTTGGGATATAATGTTTAAATGGATTATTTCGTGGAAGGGGCTTAGAGCAGATCCTGGCAGCAGGAAAATAGTTATCTCGGCACCCTGATCTTGGTGGTGTCACATGGGGGTCAACATATGTAAGAAGTCATCAAACTGGACACTTGTGATCAGTACATTTTATTGTGTATAAATCATATCTCAATAAAGCACTGTTAAAAAGAAAAAGCTCAGGGAGCAGGTGCAGCTCAGTGGTTGAGCATCTGCTTCCCATATACAAGGTCCCAGGTTCAATCCCTGGTACCTCCTAAAAAAACAAAGCTCCCAGAGGCTGAGGCGTGGCTTGCTTTACCTGCCAACTTGGCTGAGCCGCCCCTGCCTTGGGGACAGGCCAGCTTTCAGCCCTGGTGTTTGTCTTTCTGAACAGTCAGAAGAGGATATCAACGTTGAGGCTCTCGGCAAGCATCAACCTGAGAATATCTCGAACCCCATGTATGAGAGCACAACCTCGGCTCCCCCAGAACCTTCCTATGACCCCTTCATGGTGAGTTTGCATTTCTCTCTAGGGATGGGCTCAGCTGGGTGCAGGAGAAGGATGTCTTTCAGCAAATCTCAGTGGAAAGCTTCGCACCAAAAGCTCACTTCTAGAGCGTGTCTTGGGGCAGCCATCCTAAAAGTCAGTGTTGCATGCTCGCTGAAGCCAGTTTGGAAGGTCAGGATTCCTGGGTTCTTTCTGGTAGATGGCAGAGGCCTCCCACAGTTAGAGGAAGAGGTGAGCTGCAGTTCACCCCTTCCAACTGCATGACCAGGTGAGATGTCACAGTGAATACAAGTCTCAGACTGAATTCTGCTTCCCATGCACACATTTATGAGATAGCAGGTGCAAATGAAGGCCTTATAAAAAGTTTCTTTCCTCTAGCTGTCCTTTGAACTTAGACCCACATTGTTGTCCAGGAATTTTTCCCCTGTTGTCAGAGCTACTTGTCATTGATGAGGCCTTTTATACCTATGGGTGAATGTTCTGCTCTGGTCTTCCAAGAAGGGACCTAGAGTTGGTGGTCCTGAGCTTAGATGGGGACCCCACTGATCTCTTCAACCCAGGGACCCCGTGGCAGAGGGCCATGCCCACTGGATGTGAAGGTATGCCCTGCCCACAGTTTATTACAGTTCTAGATTGAGAAGCTAGGGATTCAAACTTAATTTTTCCTTTTATATAAAAATCAGTAAAGTTGGTAACCAGTATGCTGAGGGTCTTTGTCTACTCTGCAGACTGAGCTGACAGCATCCCTCAGGTCCAAAGAAATACTTGAATCTTGGCCTGTGAGGATCTACATTCCTCATGCACTATTAGCTGAAGCCAGCAGGCTGCTCTAGTTGCTTTGTTAATAGCAGATGCTATTTCCCCCACAAAACTGCATGCTAGTTACTGAATTTTTATAAGAGGCACTAAAAGAAACATCACCAAAATATTATCTTGTGCCATTTTTAAGCTTGTATGGTGCAAATGGATGCTACTGTTTTTCTGAAGTAAACTGAAGGTAAGTATCTTTTGGGTCTTCGTGCCAGAAGTAGCTGATTTCATATAATTGACTGGAAAACAATCAGACCACATTTTTTAATCTAACCCATGTAAACATTTGTGGTCCAAATTGCAAGAGCAGTAACCAGTTAAATTGCATTTATTAACTAATGGTTTATTTCTATGAGCATTATTATGTTGGAATCAATTATGTTCATTACAAAAGGCAGGAAAACTAAGTCATACATCCCATTAAAAGAGCTCCATGCCATCCCAACGGCCTGTCCTCTTCTAACGGCTCTTGAGCACCAGGCATGAAAGACTAACCTGGGGCAGGTGAGGCGGTATCCTAGAAATCCAAGTCAGCTAAACCTTCTAGTCCAGGGGTTCTTAACCTTTTTTGTTCCATGGACCCCTCTGCCAGTCAGGTGAAAAACACGGACCCCTTCTCAGAATGTCGTGGCAGAGAGTTTTATGACACGGGTCTAACAACTACCGTAATTTCGAAGTATGGATGAGCACAAGCGATTTCTCAAGATATGCAACAACTGTATGTGATATGAAATGAATACTACTGTAATTTATTGCATACATTCATACATGAAGGAAATGCTAGATTTCAGTTAGAGGTCAGAGGAAATAAAGATCATAAGTTGATTTTTTTCAGTTCAAGCTCACGGACCCCCTGAAATCTTTCCACGGACCTCCTGGTTAAGAATTCCTGTTCTAGTCAGACCAGGTGACAAAAATCTTCCAGTAACAGGAGTCCTAAGCCTACAGTACCATCCCAAAGAACGACTAGAGCCTCATGCCTTTTATACTGAAGTCTGAGGTGCCAGAACAATATTTGTAGCCAATCCAGACATCTTGAATACCATTAGTCTCGCCGGCAAAAAAATATTTCCAACATCCAGTATTCTAAGTAACAAAGCCTGCATGCTGATCAGAGCTAAAGACAGCTGATGGCTTGGGGTGGCTGCCTCTGGAGTGCTGGCTTCTGCTTAGGCTTTCTCAGATGCCAGAGAGCCACCCCTGGTTCAGCAGACTTTCCAGCCCGAAAGGAGTTTTTAATAATCATACGAGCAGCCGCCTCCTAAAGGGTGCTTATGTCTTTCTAAATGCAGTATCTAATTTAGTCCTTACGCCTCCCTGTGCTGCAAATGTCATGAGGACACCTTAGAGAGGAGGAAACTGCAGCTGAGGTCAGGTGATTTGCCCAGGGCCGCAGAGCTTCAGGCCCAGAGGCTGCCCCAGAAGCGCCCTCAGCGCCATCCAGCCGATACTGCAAGCCTGCAGGGACGTGCCACCCCACGGGAGGTCACAGGGAGTGTGGGGGACAATCACGTTTTAGCACTGAGATGGCCCAAAGAAATGCTGAACCCAGAAGGACTAAACACGCGGAGCAGCCCACTTCTGAGTGTTTCACGGGCCTCTCTTTTCCAGGACTCTAAGGAGCTGCAGCTTGAGAGCAATGACGCCCTGGGGGGGCTTTGAGGGCCCAGACCTCAGCCATCACCTCCTCAAAAAGGCCATCAACTGTGAATTCTCAGCACCGGTTGCCTTTTGGGAAGGGAAGGTCCTTTAACATTTTAGAGTATGGAGCCCTCGGAAGCGACCCTACATCTCTTTAATTGTGGCGGGGAGGGGGCTTGTATTTTGTTTCTGTGGGTGAGGGACCATGGAGTAACATGACTCCCAGCCACCCATCAACCCAGGGTGACTCCGCCCCCCTCTGCCCCTCCACTGCCCTCCTCTGTCCCTTTCAGATGGCACTTACTACATTCTGCCCTCCTCGGGGTATCTGCTGGCTTGTTGTTTCCCTCTTAGATTGTCAGCTCCAGAAGGCAGGGACTGGGTCTCATTCACCTTTGTACCCTAGCACCTAGTACAGTGTCTGGCACATGAAATGTACTCAATGAATGTTTTTGGAACAGAAATAAAGCCAAACGGAACAAATTTAGTGTTTTGGGAAACAAAAATCCTGTTTGCCATGGGGAGAGTCGAACGTGAAAGGCAAAATCCATCTGTTAGGGGGAGTGGATGTAGCTCAAGTGGTTGAGCACCTGCTTCCCATGTACGAGGTCCTGGGTTCAATCCCCAGTACCTCCTAAAAACAAAAACAAATAAATAAACAAACAAACCAGCTCTCATCGGGGAGCAGATGAAACTCTGGTTGAGCGCCTGCTTCCCATGTACAAGGTCCAGGGTTTAATCCCTGGTACCTCCTACCAAAAAAAAAAAAAGAAAAAAACAAACACAAAAAAACACTTACTAGGACTAATTAGGGCCTTAGTCAAAGTTTGCATTATAGAATTCTTTCTCAATGCAGTTTTGTTTGCTTGTTTACTTTAGGACAACATGATGACCACAATGTGATAGCGCTTTACACCCACTCCGATGGCTGTAACCACAGTCGGCCCATAACAAGGGTTGGTGGGGATACTGGAAAAGTGAAACCCTTGTGTATTTCTGGTGGGGATATAAAACAGAGCAGCCACTTTGAAAAACAGTTTGGCAGTTCCTCAAAAAGTTTTAATACAGAATTACCATATGCCCCAGAGATTCTACTCCTAGGTAGATATCAAAGAGAAAAGAACACATATGTCCACACGAAAACTTGTACACAAATGTTCACAGAAGCATTATTCAGAATAACCACAAAGTGGAATAAGCCAAATGTCCATCAATTGATGAATGGATGGGGTCCATGCAATGAAATGTTATTCAGCCTACAAGGGAATGAAGTACCGATAATACGCAATAACACGGATGAACGTTGAAAACATTATGCTAAGTGAAAGAAGACAGGCACAAAAGGCCACATGTTGTTTGATTCCATTTACATGAAATGTCCAGAACAGGCAAATCCATAGAGAGAGAAACTAGATTAGTGGTTGCCAGGGGCTGGGAGGAGGGGCAGTGCGGAGTGAGTGCTAATGGGTACCGGGTTTCTTTTGGGGGTAATAATGTTTTGGAATTTGATAGTAAATAATGGTTGCACCCCCTTATAAGTAAGTTTAAAAACCACTGAATTGTAGACTTTTAAAGGGTGAATTTATGGCATGTCAATTATATCTCAATTTAAAAAAAAATTTTTTTTAAGACTATCTGATAACTAGAATTGACACCATCATCCTTCCAGATTTATAGGTGGTCTGGCTTATGGGTCTTTTTAATACAATCAACCAGCCAAAGAAGGCTGAACATGCCCCTTCCATCTTGAGTACATGGCTAGAGTGATCCGTACCAAAACCCCTTGCTTCAGAGGGCAAAGGGAGACCTCTGCTCAGGTAGCAGCCAGGTATTAGGCAGTTAAAATTAACATTTTGGGAGTGTTCGATTCAATTTAAAAGTTCCAGAAGAGTTTGTTGTCGCAAGCAGGCTTTCCCACGAAGCTTGCACCTGCTGCAGCCTTTGTGCCCCTAAGAGAAGCTAGCTTCAGGGGCCAGACGAGCACCACAGAAAGAAGAGTGGATGGAGAAAGGGAAAGAAGCCAGGCCTTGAAGAACACGGGCTCCTGAATCAAAACAACCCTGAAGACTGGAGGGTCTCTGGACTGTGCAGTCCCATGACCCAGGCCTCCCCTTCACCAGAGAGCACCAACAGCGAAACTCGGTACAGCGCCCCCTTGGGACCGCTGACCCCCACTGTGCACTTGCTTCTGTGCAGCATTTAAACTCATCTCTTAGAATCATGGGGTATCAGAATTAAATGGTTGCAGAGATAGCCATGCTCTGGGGAGCATAAGGCTTCAGAGGTGCCCGTGCCTCCCCAACACCCCTACAAGTAAAGCAGGTCTGCTTTTGTTTGGTTTATTTATGGCCTTCTTCATGAGACTATTTGGGGTGAAGAGTCCAGGGATTGGGGGGGGGGGGTGAAAACCACCAATCCAACCACACTCTGACAGATGAGAAGCAGAGGCCCAGATAACTGAGAGGAGCAGCTGCAGGTGGTGCTACTAGATGGGGCATGGCTGGAGGAATGGAGGTTCCCTCTCTCCAGCCCAGGGCTCTTCTTCCTCTCCGCAGCCCCTGGCCTAATGTCCATGTAGCCACACTCATGGATCTTGGCTCTACATTCCACATGGCCTGAAAATGCAGGTCAATTTCCCCCCTTTCCCCTAATGGAAGAGCCCTTGCAACCTCACCATGTTTATGTCAGTGTTTAGCTGAGTTCATAAAGTCTGGGACCCTAATTCAGTTTGCATCATTTTATTGGAACTCAGGACATAAAATCCTATTTGAACCTAAAGCTTCCTTAGCACCTTTACTCTAAGCCCTCAAGAAATAAAGTCCCCAACTGGAAATGGCTTATTCCAATTAAAGGATGCAAAACAGTTTAACCTGCTGTAGGATGAGGCCTGGGAATACTCTGGGTTCTTGATAACGTTGTTGAGCCACTGAATGGAATCAACTCTCAAGCCTCCTGCCTCTGGCCTTCCAGTTACAGGAACCAATAAATCCCCTTGTGGTTTAAGCCAATTTAGAGTTGGTTTCCTGATACTTGCAAGTTAGAGTCTTTGCTGATAGGGTAATGCCTGTACAGTTACTCCCCACCTGGTAGACCCTGGACACGAGGTGGGAGGACATGACAAGGCTTCGGCTGCTTTGCCAAAGGTCTCACCATTAAGGGAGGGAGAGTGACTATGAACCTCTACCTGAAACCTTTTCTGGTCCTTAGGAGCAGGGAGAACAGGTAGGGAAAATACTCTCATCCAGCTACTTACAAAGAAATTCTGAAACTTTTTTAAACTACAAAGATGTTCACTTCTTAATAATTATCTTAGAAGAAAGGGCTTGTCCAAAGTGCAGAATAATGAAGATAATTACATTTTCTTAAAACAAGTTTGGATTTAAGAGAAGACAATATTCAACTAATTACTGACTTTTTAAAACTGACATTTTGAAATGAGGTTGTTAAGTATGTTCTTATATACGTACTGTGATAGTTTGGTGTTGGATGGACCCCAGAAAATAATGTCATTAGAGCTAATCCATTCCAGTGGGTGTGAACATATTGTAGGTGGGACCTTTTGATTAGGTTACTTCAGTAAGGTGTAGCCCAGGGTGGGTCCTAATCCTTTTACTGGAGTCTTTATAAACAGGATTCATACAGAGAGAAAAAGGCAGGAGCTCAGAGAGAAACCCACAGAAGCTGAGAGATAAAGCCACAGATGGAGCAGCCAGAAGCTGAAATCAACAGAGCCTAGAGGAGAAGGCAGAGACAGACAGATGCCGCCACGCACCTTCCCATGTGACAGAGGAATCCGGAGTTGCCAGCAGCCAGTCTTCAGGAAGAATGCATTACCTGATGATGCTTTGATTTGGCCGCTTTTCTCAGCCTCGGAACTGTAAGCTTGCAAGCCAATAAACCTCCATTGTAAAATCCAACCCATTTCTGGTATGTTGATTTCAGCAGCTTTTAGAAAACTAAAACACATACATCAATGGAATCTCCATAAAAATGTCAACTACAAATACAGGCTAACATGTGTGTGTTTGATTAGCAATTCAAACACCAAGAGTGGCATTAGGTGAGCAATTCTTTATAAAGTTCCGAATAAATCAAAGCTAAAAATCTTCCCTTGATTTATACATAAGTACACTCCTGGAATATCCAGTATAAATTAAAATCACGTCAAAAAATTCTTTGTGATTACATGTAATCACAGGTTCTAGGCTTAGAAAATTACAAACAGGTTTCCACCTCCATGGGTCGGGCAAGACCTTCACGCTTGTATAGGTAACAGGGCAATTCACTGCACCAGATGCTTCTGCACAATCCAGGACGTTGACCATGCCAGGTCCCTCCCTGAAGTGCCCTGTCACTGCCACAAGCGAACACCCCGCCCCAAGCCCATCCCCAAATCGTCCCCTACAGGGAAGTACTGCCCAGGGTTGAGAATCATAGCTGGGGACAGGCATGAAAGGCTGGGCTGGGGTTGATCAGATCTCCCCAGGGCCCCCCCATGGCCCAGGTAACTTGATTGTACATCACCTGGGTTTCTGCCAAGCCAAGTCCAAAGTTCTGGAAGTCCATCAGGTGTTTCCACCTAAGTATTTCCCAATCCAGGAAAGGGAAGAAGCCCCAGTTCCAGGCAGAGGAGCAACCTACCACTTGAGTGGTCTTGAACTTGCCATGATGTCAGTAATGCCGCTTTTTCCAGGAAATCGCTCAAAAAAGAATGTGGGACAGATTCACCAGGGAGGAGGAGAAACAGCAAGATCTCCATGGAGGGAGTGAACGAGGTTAAGGGATCGGCACAATGGGAGGTCAAGGGTATTAAGGCATTGAAACATTTAACATTTAAAAAATAAGCTCCTCAAAATAGTTATGAATTTATCCAAAACCCAGTAGTGAATTGACTTCCTAACAGTTACTCCTAACTCTCTCTTCTTACTGTAAAACTCTGCTTCCAATTTCCAGCTGTCCTGGTAATGTGATTACAAACACGGGTACCATGGGCATCTCCTCGTTCTTGTAGGACACTGTCCGTGGTCTGTTGCCCACCTGAGGCTGTGCTCATACCACGGTTGACGTCTGTGCCTTAAGTGCAAAGTCTTCAAGGCCTGAACACAAGCGGATGAGGTTACCAGGGGTGGGGTGGGATGGGGGCGGTAAGAAAAAAACTCTTTCACCCTTCTCTCTGGGTTCTTTCTGTGGGTCCCTCAGAAAATGACAGAGTTTTGCCATTGACTTGGGCACACAAAACAGATGACTTATAATAAACCTAGTCAATACAATTCAAACTTTTATTTGGCAAGAAGTTCAATATCACATAACAAATAGAATCAACATTTAGAATAAATAGCAAATTTATATTCAGAATAAATACTAAATCTACCTAATGTTTATTTATTGTGTCTGATATCATACAGGCACAATTTGTCATTCCACTAAATAATTAGAAAACTGTTTGCTAAGTCAGAGTTCAAACCTGCAGTACTAGAAAAGTAGAGAAGCACTGTCACACGTTGGGTTCCCTGGAAAGCAGACACTAAGATGGAGACTGGCATGCAGGAAGTCGACAGTCAACGTAGGTCCGTGGGTGGGGGGGTGGGGGGACAAGATTGGCAGAGGGAGGGTTGGGGCTGTAATGTACATACAACGATCCTCAGCTGACCCAACAGGGTGCTCCAAAGCTGGGAAGGCCCTTCAGAGTTGCCCCATTTGGGGTGAGAAGACCAGGCTTGGTAACCCCATGTCGACCAGTCAGGGGTTACAGGCTACTATGGGAAGGGGGCATAGCCTCAGGTGAAACAAGGCTCTTCAGCAGAGGAAACTCCCAAAGAGGTCTGACAGCTATGAACAGTCAGCCAGGTGCTCTGCCAGCAATTGGAGGAATCAATCCTTCTGTACGAAAGGAGGATTTGAACGGCCCAATCCAGCATCCACTACTCACCCAGTTACAAACAAACGCAACAAGAGGTATATTCACCTGGTACCTGAGCCTGGCAGCCCAACAACCCAAAACAAAGCAATTATGCCATGTGCTAGAACACGGTGGATTTTACCCCTGGCTTAAGAATAAATATGCCCAGAAAGCAGATCTTAAGGGAACATGATGCACTTACCTACAAAACTTCCCTATTTGTATCCAAGCTTTGAGGCATGCTTTCTTTCAGCAAGGTAATCTTGCCATTGCCACCAACAAAATCCACTAGAGCAAGGGTCTGCAAACTATGGCCCAAGGACTAAATCCAGCCCTGCCACCTATTTTTGTAAATAAAGTTTTATTGGAACACAGCCAAGCCCATTCCTGGAGTAGTGGTGACAGAGAATGTAAAAGATACTGACTATCTGGTCCTTTACAGGAAAAAATTGCAGAACCCTGCATTAGAGAAACGTCTTTTCTTTCCTTAATTAACGGCAAAGGTTAGCTGAACTTTTTGAGCCAACCTCCAAAATGCTAAGGCAAGGAGAAAAAAAAGGGAAATCAGTATTAAGAGGGCAAAACCCAGGCTCCCTAGTTCTTGAATAAAGCAATCAAGGAAGCTGCCTCTGGCAAAATTTAACTTCGAGAGCTCTAGGTCAAGTGCCCCCAAGTGGTTCTTTGGCAGGAAATAAGCACTTGGCATTGCAGAATTCAACTCCAATTGTTAGCACCCTCTCTGATGCTTAAAAGGCCTTTGGGAAGGAGAGGAGAAGCCATTTATTTCCCCAAAAGCTAAATGAGCTAAGAGGAAAGATTATTTTTCATTTCTCCTTTGCAATAATTAATGGGGCCATGCATTCAAAGCAACTAGTAATTTTGTCTGAGAGGTGACAGCATCAGTTACAGGTGGTTTATGTTGCATGTTATTATGGTGACAATAGAAAGTGGAGCTGAAGAGAATTAAAAATCAAATAACTTTTAAAAACCACCAAAGGATATGTTTCAAGGAAAGGAGGGGCTCTAACACAAATGTCAATTTAAAAAAAAAAGCCAGTTTCATCCATAAAAGCAACTTTGGAAAAAATCAGTCATGCAGGTCCCTTCCAGGGCAACCTGCTCTGGGTATCATGAGCCCCAAACTGTCAGGGCTAGCATGGACTGCTCTGGACTATGGACTTCTGCTCACATAATTCTTAGAAAATCAGTCTAGCCAATGCAAAAATGGTCATTTTTTTATGTACAAACACTTAATTTTGTTCACTTTCCAACTTGACTATTTTTAATGGTAGAAAGCACATTCACCTCCCATGTACCCATCTGCTTTTATTGATGTGCACAACAGAGAGAAAACTGGTAAGAACAAAATGCCCAGTTCAGGGTACCAAAATCCCAGCTGAGACTCTTGAGTGAGTGGAGGTGGATAATAAAGGAGTGGAACACGCCGCTGCCCTTGGCATGGGACGGCAGCCCCGACACGCTGCTGGCAGTGTGCGTGGGTCTGCAGGCTGCCAGGTGCATGCTCGGCGGGCCCTGCCGAGACAGACACCAGACTTCTGCCCACCGGCAGAACTGGGTGCTGCCAAGCACAAGGGCCCAGAGACTGAAACCCTCCTAAATGGCAGTAAATTGTAAAAGTCATGATGCTTGCCCAGAAAATGTATTTGTCCCCCAACTCTTAGGTCACCTAACCTAGGCATCCATGGAAACAGGTTTTAAAAATAGATCTACTTCACTCTTGAGAAAACAAAACACCCTGTAAATGGCACCTAGTAGACACCCAATGAATACCTGATTAGATGAAAACCAAGAATTTGATTTTAGATAGTAGCCACTGCCTCAATCTGCTTCTGCAGCGCAGAAGTCCTAAGCCAAGAGCACCAGCTAAATACCTCTCTCTAATACACTCGGATGCTGAAAACACCTAGGAGCAAGAAAACACCAAACAAGAGGCCTTCTCCTGCTCCAAAAGAAGGAACAGGTGTTCCTGTGTTCACAGTAAAATTTAGAGGGCAAAAAAGGAGCCCAAATGGACCCTCAGCATTATGAAGACAGCAAAACAGCACGAGTAAAATCCCATTATAACAACGGCCTGACAGAGGATGCTACACAACTAAGTAACTTAAATTTCTGCATCTTGGCAGGTAGCTAATGGAATGCCAAGCCAGCACCTTGTCACTAGCTGGTTACAGTACATTTATTACAATAAAAATGCCAAAAAAGCATGCACTCTCTCCACAAGCCCCCTTCACGCCTCTGCCAGGGTTTAAGAATGCATGCCGTCTGCACTGCCCTTAAAGCTCAAGTTAACTAGGTCATTTCTAATTTTCATCATAGCTACAATGCCCTTTATCATCTCCCACCTTAGACACACCAAACACCTAAAGAAAACGACCCCAGCTCCCCAAACAGCCACACAAATCCTGCAGGAAGGATGCTGGAGGGGACGGGAGGGGAGGGCTGGAGGTGGCTGAGGGGGCGGCCACCTCCCTCCCCCCCGCCCCCGACTGAATCCAAGCACCCTCTTGGTCTGGTGGTTCAGGTATCCGTTTCCTTCCAGACAAGAACAATTTCAGGGATATGTTATCTAGCAATGCGGATGCTCTAACGAGAGTCCAGCACAGCTCAGTGGGTGCCAGGGCATGGCACTGTTTCATCTTCCTTCCTCCAGGGAGCACATTAAACCAGCAGTCAGGTCGCTTGGTCAGGTTTAACAGGCTCCTGGGAAAACTACATCAATGTCCTGGCCTCCAGACATGCTTGTTTCTTGCATCCTATTCTACAAGTTGGTTTTTGCTGCCTGGAGAGCAATTTAGGCAGAATACTTGTCTCCACGTCCCCCCTCCTTCCCTGGGAAGCAGAGTGACCCACCTACCCCTGTTACACCATTTGTCCATCCCCAGCCGAGGGTAGGACCCAGGAAGCAGACCACTGAGGACAAAATGTAAAAGAGGGGCAACTTCTCGCGTTCATTCTCACTTACATCCTCCCAGGGAGGCTGAGTTTTCCTTGAAGTGACACACCAAGTGCCAGAGTCTTAGTGCCAAACAATTTGGGGTTTGGGGCTGTTTGCCATTTAGGGGTCATCCCTGCTACTGACTGGAGTGTCATGCTATCTTAGAGCTCGCTGAACCCTGAGTTTATCTTTGCACGACACAGTGCCCCAGAGTCCCAGTGCACTGCCTCTAAGTGTTCAGTAAGGAATAGTTTCAAATGACATACAGAGGCCGGAGGTCTCCCCTATCCCAGAAAAACTGATGTCAGTTACGGCATATTGATAAACTGAGGGGCTGAGTCACAGAGTTTCAACATGAAGCTCACCCTCCAGCCCGGACCAGTGGACTGTTAGCTCCTGTCTTAACAACCTGGGCAGTATTCTCCAGAAATACCACAGAAATTCAAAAGGCATATCTGTATCTTTTCAGAGAGCATCACTCGTCCCCACACAAAGTCAACCCCTCCTGTCTGCCCAATCTGGGACTGGCACTGTTTCTGGCTTTTTCCACAGATGGGCATTTGGTTACTTGGCCTGGAACTCCTGCAGGAGGGGGAGTCTGACGCTGGCGGGGTTGTCAGACCACGCAGGAAGTTCGTGCTGCAGAGGAGTCCTCCTGGGGTAGAAAGTGTGGCTGACGTCGTAGTTCAAGAGGCAGCTCAGGGACGCCATGTAGATGTCGGCAAATCGAGAGAGGCGCCGCAGGAAGTAGGTTGGGTTCTGGTCTGTGCGGAACAAGCTTCCAAACTGGGCATTGAAGAAATTTTTGGTCATTTCCCTGAAGAAGAAAGAAAGAAAACAACAACAACAAAGCAATGGAGAATGATTTGGAAAGGTCTATTTTTCAACTACTAAAATCAAAATCATGTATTTTTGTGACAGGACTCGAGAAAGCTGACTACAGCTCCAACTTCTAACCAAGTCTGCCCATCAATCCATCACAGATCACTCTGCTTGCATCTCCCGCTTCAGCAAGCCAACACCATCAAACACACGTGTGATGTGCAAACCACACCAGGGCTGGGACCCCGACAAATAGTATATTCCAGCAAAATGCATATCTTCCAAATATCAATAAGTCTTGTTACAAACACAGCAAGAAATGTAGTCGTTTACACAACAGCGGGATAAAAGCCACTAGTTGGAAGTAGTTGTCTGTCATATGGTGACAGCAGAGGTTGCAACAGCCAAAAAGTAGAAAATTTAGAGAACTCAGTTAGGTCTGTGGGTGCAGCAACATAAGTGGTTTTTTAACTTTTACTGAAAAATCTCCTGAAGAAGTGAAGATGTTTAGAGACTAGAATTTAAAACAAAATTTCTAATGGGTGAAACAGTTCCTTTCTCTAATCATCTGAGGTCCCTGAAGAGGAACCATCCCTGGGCCTGGATCCAAGTCTGGCCTTCGGGGCCAAGGGAGGGGCCCAAAGTCAAATCACATGATATGCCTGTCCCCCTCACGCTCTTACCCAGCATTTTTATATCAGAGGAAATCAAGGTACAATAAGCCCCCAGATTGCAGACATCCTGAGAGGGACGAGGAAGGGCTGAATGAAAACCACACTCGGCTTTTGCAGCCCCAAGGAATGGACTCATGGTCTCGGCCTGTATCCTCCTACCTCACCACCCAGGGTCCCAGGTCAGGCTGCCCACTGCTCAGAGCCCAGGGCCCAGGCAGCTCCCACTATTTCCAAACCTCAGAGATGCCTGTGCCCAGGAAAGTGGAGAGGACCAAGCACAAGAGTAAAAATGCTCATGCAAATGGCACTGTCTATAAAGCCTCCTTCTCAGGGAAGCATCAACACCAACCAGGCCCCTCTGGAACAGCTGTTCCCTTAAGACAAAAACCCGCCAAACTGTTCTGACACTGAACTTGCTTAACCATCAATAAACATTCTGATTCCCGAATGTGTGCACATTTCCTGAAATATCCTTGGTTACTAAGAAGCATCTGGTTTGTAGGAGTCGTAAGAATTCATCACGGGGAAACAGATGTGGCTCAAGCAACTGGGCTCCCATCTACCATATAGGAGGTCCAGGGTTTGATTCCCAGGGCCTCTTGGTGAAGGTGAGCTGGCCCATATGGCAAGCTGGCCCACGTGGCGAGCTGGCCCATGCGGCGAGCTGGCCCACGCGGAGAACTGGCCTGCGCGGAGAGCTGGTGCAGCAAGACAACGCAACAAAGAGAGACACAGAGGAGAGATAATAAGAGACACAGCAGACCAGGGAGCTGAGGTGGCGCAAGAGATTGAGTGCCTCTCTCCCACTCTGGAAGTTCCCAGAATCGGTTCCTAGTGCCGCCTAAAGAGAAGACAAGCAGACACAGAACACACAGCGAATGGACACAGAGAACAGACAGCGAGCACAAAACAATGGGGGCGGGGGCACGGGGAATAAATAAATAAATAAATCCTTAAAAAAAAATAAGAAGAAGAATTCTTCATGGGTTCAGGGTCCACCTCCAAACGTTGTCCCGGTAGCCGCACGGTGCTGCTGGCATTTCCAACACATAGGACAGAGGAGGAAGGAGAAGGAAAAGCTCCCTTCTCCCTGCCTTGCTCAGGGCAAGCGCAGGAGGTGGCGGAGGCCCCTGGTGGCCTCCAGGAAATGTCACACTTCACTAGCAGCAGATGGCTGATTCTGGGTACTAGGGAGTCACATTTATACCTGGGAGCTAAAAAAGGATGCTGCGAAAGTATGCCTCGGGCTGGCCCTGTGGAGAGCTCAGGGGGCTGAGCGCTCTTACCTCATCCCCTTCCGTTCCTTTTTCCACTCCTGCAAAATCTGCTGTGACTCAGCATCTCTGTGAACCTGCAGGACACAAAATAATTATTAAGGTTGTTTGGTTTCAAATAAACTCATTAAGTGGTGAGAATTTTTTAATGGGGTGGTTTTCTTGGAGGAACTTTATTCCTCTAAGTCTAAGATGCAGGTACTTGCATGAAAGAATACATTTTCAGACTTACCAGTTGAAATCCTGCCTTCTTCACTAAAAAATAAGTTAGAAATGACTAGAAATATGGTTTTATAAGTTAATATGGAATATTATGATGCTATTAAAGCCTTAGTAAAAGCTATGCATAAACATATTGCATATGTATCCACATAAAATACATACATGACATACGCGTGTAAAATACTATTATATTACACGTACATATTAGATATGTCTAAACATGTAATACGTACATACTACACAAATGGCAGTTAAATAGAGACAGTATATCCATTAATTGTAAGCATAGAAAAATATGTGCATACATTTGGAAATTAACATGGAAATTTTTTTTAAGTTTGTGCTAGGACAGTAGAATTATAAATGATTTTAATTTTCTTTCCTTATTATTATAACTGTATAATCTTTTTAAATGTTATAAGAGAAAAAAGATAATTTTGAAAAAGGCAAAAAGGTAGAGCTCCTCTGCTAGAAGGGAAAGCAGCTTTCTGGCAAGCTGACGTGTGTGCAAAAGGTCAAAAGAATGGCAACTGCCCACAACATAAATGGAATCTCACAAGTCTCTCTCCAAGGTTCTTGTGGCTAAATAGAACCACTCAAGCCAGAGTCAGAAGCACACATGCTCACAAGGGACAGCTGGGGCTCCCTGCAATTCAGACCACCGGGGGAACCTAGAAGCCCGGGGAAAATGCCAAATGGGCAGACCATCTGCTTTTCACGTGGGAGCCAGGGCCCTTCTGTTTGTCACATCTGCCCAGCTCAGCATCCTGATAGTACACTGAGAGTCACCTGCTAAGGGTCTCTGCCACCCAGACCAGAACTCAGTATCGACTGAGCCTGCCCAGTTTGTGTCTCTTGCCTAATAACACTGCCAACACCACCAGGAGGCAGCTGCCGTTAGCTCACCAATGACTGTATATTCCTGGAGCTCAGCACGCCTGGGAGCTGTGATGTCGTTCTATGTACATGTTTCTAATCAGCTTTCACATTTTCGATCAACAAATTACTCACTACAGAATTCAGACTCCACACAGCATGTGACTTGAACAGAAACAGTAATTCTGTGGGGAGCAGATGTAGCTCAAGTGGTTGAGCGCCTGCTTCCCATGTACAAGGTCCCAGGTTCGATCCCCAGTACCTCCTAAAAAACAAAACAAAAAAAACACCAACTCTCATTGGGGAGCAGATAGAGCTCAGTGGTTGAGCACCTGCTTCCCATGTACGAGGTCCTGGGTTCGATCCCTGGTACCTCCTTGGGAAAAAAAAAAAAAAAGGTATAATCTGCAGGGTGCCCCCAGATTTTAAGATATTCCTTCATTTGTATATTTATTTAGCACCCACTCTGTGCCAAGCATAATTATGTTAAATGCTGACAAGTAGACAAGGTAGGGCCCTAGTGACAGACACACCCAGGTGATCACAGGGACCATGACAGAAACATGCGATGGTGCACAAAATGGGGTGTCGTCTGCAGAACAGAACCACCCCAGCCCCTGCCCACCGCCATTACTGGCCCACAAGCTTTTAGTTCCCTCCTCCATGCTACACCTGCAGGAGGGGAGAATCTCTGACTGGTGACTGGGATAAAGATCACCAGGACAATCTACTTGCTCTCTTTTTGGGGAGCTACCTGCCCCGGGCCACATGAACTCCCTCTTTCTGTCCCTGCTTCTCAGGGGGTGGCCCCCACCAAGAAAGGCATTGCAGACATGAGAGGTCATGGTTGAGCCCCATTATCCAGCCCAGCTTGACCAGTGACAGACCACCCACGTGCAGTCCATTCTGCCCATTGCCACTGTTTCTCCATCGGTCCTGAATTCACGGGCAGCCAGTGACGACGGATCAGGTCCAGTGACCCCAAGATGGCTGAAGTGACATGCAAAGGAGGGAGGCCCCTGAAGACTGAGACCAGGGAAGATTTCCCAGAGGAGGGGACATCCCAGCTCGATGCGTGTGCCCCTCAACCCAGCCGTTCCTCAAACGTTCACATCCAAGGACGACCCAGGACCTGGATGAGGCACCCTCCCACCTGCCCTCCCCATAACTTTTCTCCAACAATTACTGTCTCTCTGTGATGGGTGGGAGCTGTATGGACCCCCGAAAAACAGGTGTTTAAAGTTAATCCATTCCTGTGGGTGTGGACCCATTGTAAGTAGGGCCTTTGAGTGAGGTCACTTCAGTTAAGGTGTGACACACCCCAATCAGGATGGGTCTTAACCCTATTACTGGAGTGTTTTATAAGAGAATGAAATCCAGACAGAGAGAGAGAGAGCACCACAGGAAGTAAGAATCCAAACTCGGTGGAACCTGGAAGAGAAGGGAGAGGCCAGGAGACGTCCTCAGGTGCCTTGCCATGAGGCAGAGGAGCCAAGGCTCACCAGCAGCCAGCCCCAGGACGCCGGTCTTCAGAAAGAAAGCATGGCCTTGATGATGCCCTGATTCAGACGTTTTCCCAACCTCAAACCATGAGCTAATTAATTCCCATTGTTTAAGCCAACCCATTTCATAGTATTTGCTTGAGTGGCCCAGGAAACTAAAACACTCTCCCGTATGATCAGCTTCCATACCTGGACCCTTCCCATCAGCATTTAAACATGCTCAAGTCTCTCCCATCGGCCCACCCCATTCTCCAGGCCAAATTTCTTAAAGCAACAGTCTAAGGGGTCTGAAATTTACTTTAAAATACTTCAGAAACAATGTGTGCTAACTGATTTAAAGATTAATTATAACTAATTAACACCAGAGAAGACTAACCAGAAGCCCACAGGGGCTCATCCTACTGACACTTTAGCCATCTTTATTAGCAATCATTGTTAATTAACATAATTAGCTTTTCACTGGCAAAAATGCAGACCTGCCACATATATTGTACAGGCCCTGCCCAGGCTTGCGTGAACAGAATATTACACTCTACCCAGCCAGACAACCTGCACCAGCGTGGGCCAAGTCCACCTTACTCCCTGTTTTTTAACAGCCTATTGAGTTTAAGAATGGTTTTATTTTTCCCTTTATAAATTTTGGGGAAAAAAATCAAAAGAATAATATTTCATGAGACATGAAAACTCTATGAAATTCCTATTTCAGCGTCCACCAAAAAAGTTTGACCGGAACACAGTTACAGCCACTCGTTTACATACTGTTGAAGGCTGCTTTTAGGAGTGCAGAGCTGAGCAGCTGCAACAGAAACCATATGGCCTGCAAAGCCTAAAATACTTACTACCTGGTAGTCTAAACATGGCCTTTGACACGTTAGCTGGGAAGAGTTTCTCGACTCCAGCACTCTGTCATTAACCACAACCATTTTGGAATGCACTGCAAGGCTACTAAGCAAATTTTCTTTATTCTTTATTGCCACTTTTTTAAAACCAAAAATTATATACCTCCATTTAATTCAGCTGACTTGGTTCTAAATGATACTCTGCTGGCTCCAGAAAAGTCCAGTCTAACCTCAGAGGACACATTTTCTCCTCAAAATAGTACAAATAATGTATGGCTGGCCCTGAAAATAATCCCCAGAGCAGAGTTCTGGAGACATCTGGGCCGGGATCTCTGGAACTGCGGGTTAGGCAGGGAGAGAGAGAGGGCAAGAAGGACAGTGAGGAATGACAGTCATTTGGCCATCTTCTGAGTTATCAGCCAGCGTCTCCACTTCCTCGTGAATCCACCCTGACAGAAGGCTGTAAACAGTGTCAGGGCCCGAGGAGGTACAGCACAGAAGGTAAGACTCTAGTGCCAACTCCCCAGGCATGGAGCCCAGAATCTGCCCTTGGTTGAGCATGTTATTCTCTCCTCTGTGCCTCAGGTTCTTCATCTATAAAATGGGGATGATGTTAGTACCTACCTCAAAGGGTTGTCATGAGAACGAAGTGGGGCTAAATCCCACAGTGCCTGGAGCACAGTAAATTCCCACTGTATTTCTAAACAGCCTGTTCACTATCTGATTCCGAAAAAGTGATTTATCTCAGTTTCCCCACCAGTGCATAAGGGTGGTGAAGTAAATGTTGATTCCTTCTCTTCCCTCCCTAGCCTGATGCCTTATATACGTAATTCTACAAATCACGGAAATATTTTCAGCCCCTCCATTCTCTAGAACACACACACTCCTTAGTCATCAGGCTTTCTGCAGGTCAGAGAGAGAAACAAAGAATGCCGTCGCCAAGGCTAAAATTTATTGGCGCCGTCTTCACACAAGCTGCATCTGTCTTTCTGTGCTAGGGTCACAGAGAGAGACTGTACCTAAGGTGAGGAAACTCTTTGGTTACACCCAAGACCTCTAAACCAGATACGCGGGGAAGCACGGTTTGCATTCAAAAGCACAGGTTTAGGCATCTCACAGGTCTGGATTCACCTTCTTGCTTGGCCATTTTATGACCTTGCACCTATTACCTAACCTCTCCAAAATCCCATTTCCTTATTCTAGAATGGAAAAAATACTACTACCCACCCAGGACAGCTGTGACTATTAACTGTACAATGTATGTAGAGCAAGCACTGGGCACAATGTCTGGTGTATAAACAGTAACTATTATTACTGTCTTACATATGCAGACTTTAAGCTACATTAATCCAGAATAATGTTTTATATTTTTAGAAAATCATCTCACGGACAGGCATAGTAAGGGAAATAGAACCAAGGCCTCATCAGAAGCCCCAGGAAGTAATGTAACCAGAGAATGCTGGACACATGGTCCTGGGGACGTGCGGGGGCCCATGTTCTGGAATGTGTGTGTCCTGGGGTAAGGACCTGGCCTGCCACTCCTCTCAGCTCAGCCAGAGCTCACTTCCCAGCTGCCTCCACGTGGGCTGCCAGCTGCTGCTCCAAAGTGGGCTGGCAGGCCTTGGGCAACAAACTGTGGCAATGGAGTCTCCGGGTACACTGGCCAAGAAAGTGTGCATCTGTGCCCCTAGCCCAAGAGAGTCGGCACCCACGCTCAGACGGTGAGAGTCTGGAAGGCTGAGCCAAGGGAAAAGGCAAGACCCTTCATGAGATGGAGAGAGGAGGAGGGGGTAGTGGGAGAAAGTGGGCCACAGTGCAAGAGACGGGCAGCTTCCCCAGGCTCGGAAATGACCACTTAAAGCGACAATCCTCACTACCCGTCCAGAACTGGTCACATAACTTCTAGAAAGAAAAAACTGCCACTGAACTCCAGTGAGTCAGCAAATTGTAAGTAATAATCTTCAAAATCAAATTGAGGCTAAACCCAGGGAACTTGACTCTTGCTTTAAGGCTCGTGCCATGCTGTCTACACTAAAGTGTTCACTTCATAGGACCCTTCATTTTACAGACAGGGAAACTAAAGCCCAGAACAGGCTAAAGGCAGACGCAAGGCTAAACAGACCCAAACATCAGCGGAGCTTCTAGAATGCTACTACCCTACAAAACATCTCCCAACAGGAATTTAATATGGAAGTGAGGACAATGGATTTTCACAAAGGACCATAAACAAGCACCTGCAGTTACAAGGCCCCTCAAAGGCTCTTTCTCCAAATGGCTTTGGTGTGCATTTCCAAAGGACCCTTCAGAGAACTTGGCAAACTCTACAGGGGAAAAGCAACCCCAGTAGTTATTCTGGAGCTTAATGACAGTAACATAAGAGCCTCATACTTTATAACCATAATTAAATAGAAAATACCTGAAATAACTGACCAGTGAACTAACTTTAGGCTTAGAGAAAGAGCGAGAGGAAAAAGAAACCCAAACCTGCATCTGCTCCAGCAGCCCGGTCAAGGTCTGCAGCCAGGTCACAGTTTGAATGTACTGCTGCGTGTTCATGATTTTGAGCTCGGATCTTAACTCCGGGATAATTGCGCCAGTCCGCCAGCCATGCTTGAGGGTCAAATCCTGATCACAAAGATCACATAAAGGCAACATTAATTGCAACAGAAAGTAAACTACTTCATTACCTTTCCCAGATGCAACAGGTGCTCATTGAAGAACTTTTTAATTGTAATGGTTAGTTATGAACCAAGCTGAACTGAATGAATTACATTTAATTAAAACTAATTTAGCCCCAGGCTTTGACCACTTCACCCCAAGAAAGTCAGTTCCCAAAATTATTGCTCTGAATCACAGTCCCTGCAGAAACACAGGTCTGGAATCATTAACTAGAGTCTGAAAAGAAACAATTAGGTCAGGAGCAGAATGAAGCTCAACCTAAACTCTAGTGAAGGTCTTCATTAAATTCAGCCACAGACCTCAGGGGAGCACCTACTGTGTGCCAGAGCGGGTTGGGGGACACAATGGAATCTCAGGCTCGGGACGGCTCATCAACATACACGACCACATTCTTCACTACAAGTATTGTAACCCCATGATTTGACAATAAGCCAGGGTAGCTGACAGCAGATATATCCTAGAAAATCTAAGCTATACAGTCACAATACTGAACGGTCATTCATTTTTTCATGTGACAAATATTTATCAAGCACTACTATTTGGCAGGCCCTGCTCTAGACACTGAGAATAAAGCAATGAACAAAAACTGACAAAACCCCTGCCTTCATGGAAAATACAGACAACAAATAAGCAAGTAAATACACCCATGACACCAGGTCACTTGGCTGGGAATGTCAACAGCCTGCTAGTAGCTCTTTATACTTATAGGTTGACAAGTACTTTTACATACAGGTCTTATTTTACTCTTCTTTACAAATGAGGACATCAGGGCTTGAGGGATATGCACGAGATCACACAGCTGTTTAACAGCAGAGCTGGATGAATACCTCAAGCTTCTAATTCTGAGCCTGTGATTCTTTGCACTGGACCTCAACCCACTGGACGGGTGGGCTCAGGCCAGGTGTGTGCTGGAGTCACCTGGCAAGTGTTCACTACACGCAGGTACTGGAGTTCCACCTGCTCCACCTCTGCCACCACCAGAAACCCTGCTTCCATAGACCAGGCTCATGCCCTCTGAAAACGTTCCTAATGCACAGCTCATGCTGACTGCTTCCTCGGTGGGCAGCCCGTAAGAGGGCCACAAACTTACACGCATGGACTTAAGACCAACCCTCTGTATTCAGAAACATCAGCAGTGGCGGTGGGCGGTCAGCCACGACCACCCCCACTCGCTGACTCCCCTCACGCTGGGCTTCAGGCTCTGAGAAATGTGCATGCCGGGACCTGGCTTGGGATCACTTAACGATAAATCCATTCTTTACCAAGCATGGGAATATGACTAACTCAATCTAGTTTCAATTATAGATTAAATCATAATTCAAGTCCTGAGAAACTCCTCCAGTCCCTTCAAGGATGTGAAAAACCTTATTTTCATGAAAATTTCAATGGCAATGCCAGTTTGCGATGGTTTAGAAGTGACTGGCAAAAGAACCCCTGACCTGATGCTCGTGAGCTTTTGATGTTGCATTTCTAAGTTGTTTTTAATGCAATAATAAAAGGAAAAGGAGAGAACACTGGCACTCAGTTCTTACCATTATCTAAATGGAAAGATTTTTCTGATAAACTCTTTGAGTAAGTTACTAATTTCCATCATTTCCAAAAAATTTATTTTTTTCACAACTCTGATCCATCCTGTTCTATACGAAATGAGACGTTTTTTTTTTAAATGTGGCCTACTCCTAGTTTTTATGAAGGCATAAAAATGACCTTAAACAATGTCTTAAATGGAACTAACATGTCTGCCCTATTTTAGCAACAAAGAAACAGGAAAAAGTCACTCACGGCCAGGTCACTGTATATGTGGTCACCAAAATACAATACTTTGGATCCTCTCCATCCAGTAAGCTTCAAAAATTCATATAAATTGCCCTGTAGTAAGAGAAAAATATAAATATAACATTAGATAGGCTCCTATATAAACCACGGCCCAAAATATCCATTTTTAAAAACTAAAAAAAAAAAAAATTTTTTATAACAATTAATTTTAATTATCAATAACACAATAATGGCCAGCAATTCAATTATTTATTAAAACATTTGCGAGCCTTCTCTGATATCAAAATATATAAAAATATGTAAAGCACATCTCATCTGGAAATAATTTCTAATTTAGGAGAATACATGCCAGGTGACTAAAATAAAGTTTCTGAGAATTATTACTGGCATCTTAAATTTTATATACTATGAAACTAATGCCTGAAATTTCATTTTAAAAAATTGTTAAATTCTGAGTTCTTTGAGATACTAGCATATTGAAACTCTATATTTTTTTAAAATGCTACAAACATCTTTTTTTTTTTTTTTTTGAGGTACCAGGGCCAGGGATTGAACCTGGGACCTTATGTGTAGGAAGCTGGTGCTCAACCACCAAGCCATACTGGCTTCCCTGAGTTGGTTTTTTCATGTTTGTTGTTTGTTTTTTTGCTTTTAAGAGGCTCCAGGAACCGAACCCGGGACCTCCCATGTGGGAAGCAGGCGCTCAACCACTTGAGCCACGCTTCTGTATTGAAACTACACTGATTTAAGCCTAAGTTTTCGCACCACGTTACACACACTAAGTCACAAAGCGTCGAGTCAAGTTGTGCTTCCTGTGGTCCTTCGAGCGAGGGGAGCAAACTGCGAGCAGTCTTCTAGGCCTACAGACTGTCACTCATCCGGCCTAAGTGGACCTGGTAGTAAATTTCAAAAGGGATTTGGAATTTTCTGTCTTCCTGACCCTTCTCTTTAAAGGGTAAAATAGTAATATTTAGAATGGAAAGAATTATTTTAATCTAATGTATGCAAGCTTACAGGAAAAAAACAAAAAAAAAATACCCCGATGACAACATTGGGGAAAAACCTGTACCTGGTTTTGTTCACTTCATCCTTCCTGTCTGTGTTATGTTGATGAAGGTGGTTATTTCATTCTTTCATTACTGTTTTGTTTTCTCCTTGGTATCTGAAGGACCTTTAATTCATTTAATATCCATTGTGTCAAGCTCTGACATTTCTGGAGCACCTGTTAGTTATTAGTATTTATGTGTATCAGGAGTGTGCACTCACTGATAGTATGTTTTATTGGCAGTAAACTGATCTCCAAAGATTTCCTTTTGAAAATGCCTCCCCCTTTAATTTTACATTCCTTACTGTTTTAAAAAAATATATTAACTATTCTTGAATAAGGTTGGTGCTCGTGTTTTAGGGGACAAAAAGTAAAACGAATCTGTCATTACATCAGAAAGTTTGTTTAAAACTCACAGATGAAATGTGCCTTAATGAGTTTTTTTATTTAGATTTCAAACAATGATAGGACTGCCATTTTAATATACGTCAGTGGAGATCTGCTTATTTGTCAACAGCTTATTGCTCATTTGGAAAAAATAAACCAGTGAACAATATTTTTCTACTGTATTTAAAAAAAAAAAAAAAAGTCAACTCAAGCGATGTGTCTGGCATGCCATCAGCCTCAGTGATGTTGGCTGTTACCACTACCACTGACCACAAAGCGAAGCAACATCAAGGACGATCCAGTCATGAGTTACCTGCTTGTAAATCTCGCCTTTCTGCAACTTGTGGATTTTGTCCCAGAGTAAGACACCTTTCTCATTCACCTTTCGGAAAGGTCTAATAACAGAAACAGGAAACGTTACATTTGGTAGCAGTACAGGTTGTCTGCTATGAAACACTACGCGGTTACTCACTGGAACAGGAAGTATTGCTATAAACCGAAAACCTCCTGAAACCAAGACTCTACCTCTATATCCCTGGGCCTAACGCAATACGTACCAAACTGTGATTTGCAGGCGCTGGCACCCAAAGGGGTTCAGTAAAAAAAGAATTCCAGGGGCAAATAAATTTGGAAAACACGATGCAGTATACATGTCCCTCTTAGAAAGTCACAGTTAGCCTGATGGCTTTGAAAAGCCCTGCTGTAAAGATTAAAAAATAAATAAAAATTAAAGAACCTTTCCTTAACCCAAGTTTCCTGAATTTATTTGACCATGCAGACAGTCAGTTTCACAAAAACAGCCTAAAGAGATACTGCATTGTATATTTGTACAGCTTTATATCTGAAATTTAGCCACACTAAACACAAAACTTATGAGAGGGTCAGGAGTCCTATTTTCTGATGGGAAAATAGGCAACAGGGGTGCGGTCTCATTCATCACCCTGAGTGTGCTAGCTCAAGGGACCCGGAAATTGCCTTTTTATTTTTCATTTTTATTTTTATTTTAAAGATTTATTTATTTACTTTATCCATTTTAAACCTCCCCTTCCCCATTTGCTGTTTTGTGTCCATTTGCTGGGCAATTCGCTGTGTCTGTTTCCTGCCATCTCTTCTCATCCTCCTCCTCCAGTCTTCACCAGGATTCGATCCTGGAGACCTCCGATGTAGGAGAGAGGTGTTCTGCCACCTGTGCCACCACGGTTCCTGGTTTTTGGAGCATCTCGTCTTGTCTCTCCCCTGCGTCTCTCTCTTGTTACGTCATTATCTTGCTGCATGGCTCCCGGGGCCTGGCGGCTCACGGGCACACAGAGCCTGGCAGCCCATGCGCCTTCTATATATATATTTTTTTATTTTACCAGGAGGTCCTGGGAATCAAACCCAGGTCCCTCCATACGGCAGACGGACGCCCAACCATTTGAGCCACATCCGCCCCCCGCCTTTTTATTTTAAAATGGAACATTTGCTGAGATTGTTTTTCTGATTGCAAAAAATATAAACTCACTTTACACAATCTGGAAGACACAAAAAAATATCAGGAACAAAAGAAAATGTACTCCCCACCTCAACACCCAGGTATAAACACTCAACATTTGGGTCTTTATATATCTGTTTTCTTCTTCCTTTGTTATATACATAAAATGAGGATCATTTTGTGTATGCTGATTCATCTCCTGTTTTCACTTCTATTGTGAGCAATGCTCACTCCTTTTTTTTTTTTCCAAATACATCCTTTTTCATGGCTATATTAATATCCAGTATCACATGGATGTTCCAAATAAACCACTGAGGATTCTGATGTTGTTCCTAAGCTTTCATTATTATAAATAGTACAGGATGAACATGGTGGGAGACCATTCAGCTCTTATCCCAAGCATCCTAAACAAAGGCAGAATAATGTGTGTAATGAGAGGAAGAGCTGTGCCAGAGACCCCAGGGAAATGAAAGCAGGACAATTCCCCCACGCTGCATATAACCATGACGAAGGAGAGGTCAGGGGCCAAAGGGAGAGGAGGCCCTTCTCCTGATCACACACCGGAAGACAGTAAGAAACTAGGTGCTACAGCAGGCCGCTCTAGAGCTGTTTAGATCAACACTCTAGTGTTTCCTTCATGCTACAAGCCCAGCATTCCTTAGTCTCTGCACATGGTTGCTGGGTCCAACTCTTCTTTCCGGAGTCACTGTGACACGCGGGAAACTGGAACTTTAGCATCAAAGAGAAATGTAATCCATTCACCCCTAACTACAGGGCACCATATCAGGAGACTTTAAATCTCCACAAAGAGAGCTAAGCCTCTCTGGTTACCAACCACAGAAGAGGTAAAGGGGGCAAAAGTGCTAAAACAGGGCACTAGTACACAGTATGAGGGATTTTTATAGCCCTAGCGTGGTGTTCCTCAACACTCCTGGCATTTTGGGTGAGATAACTTCTTGCGAACAGGTCTGTCCTACATGTTAAAAGACATTTCAGCATCCCTGGCCCCCACCCACTAACTGCTAAAAGCACACCCCGTCACTGTCACAACCCAAAACTCCCCCACTCCCCCATTTCCCTAGGCCCCTGTGGCACAAAGATATTACACAAGTCTTGGTAGAGCTATATTCCACTTGATGCAAAGACTGCGTTCCTGAAAAGCTTTGCAATTTTAAATGCACCAACTAGAACTCATTCAAAGGGAGCCTCTCCAGGTGGGGTGTTGCCGCATTTTCGTTTTTTATTAGTTTAACGACAGGTCTGCATCAAAAGATATAATTTACCATGAGATATTAAGTTTGGGTTTTAGATTATTGCCCATCACTTTCTTAAAGAACGAGTCACAGGTTTGAAGCAGCCCAGGCTGAACTGAGAACCCTTTTAATCGGTGTACGCAGCCTGCTTTGTACTAATCTCACCCTTCTTGCGGTTACTTGCTAGAAGTGTTAAAAACCAAAAGCCGTAATCTCAGACGCTTATGAGTTTGCAAGTGGATTTCACCAAGACACACTACATATGTGTTCACAGCAGCAAATGAGTAAAATCTACGGCCCTAGAAAGAGGGACACTCACCTCCGCTTGTCATTGAAGAAGTTTGGCTTCTCGGCCTGAACAATGACGACATCAAACAGGTCCCTCCAGTCTTTTCCAACAATAAACCTCATCCCTTTGTCCCTAGAACAACATGCCAGCCAGGTTAATCTAACAATGAGGGCATTAACGATTTCTGCAATGTTTTCTTTCAAATTTCCAACTGTTAAAATAAATAGGCTATGAGAAGTGAGCCGGACGCTAGCAAGGAAACACAGACTAACTTACACGAAGCTGCTGGGGCTGTTGGTGATGAGGAACATCTTCTTGCCATGGTCAGCCAGTTTGGCCAAGACTGCACGGGTCTGCTCGGCATAGCAGATGTACTTTTCTAAGAGCAAGAGAAAAATTCACCCACTCATTCAGCATGAAATGAGTCCACTGAAAGTAGGTACTAAATGGGGCCTACAAGCACAGCACTGGGGGGGAACAGAAGTCCTACAGGGCTTGGTTTTGGCAGGTACACTGGTACCCAGTGCATCATTAAAGAAGACTCCTGCCGCCACAGTCTACATGGAAAAGACTAAGTGGCTGCAGCTGTGATTTCAGAGGTCTGAGATGAAAGGAGGCCAGGCCATTGCACTGGACTCAGAAGAGGTAGATGCATGTAGCATCTGCCCAGCACCTGGAATGCAAAGGAAACTGCCTGCACAGTTGCAAGGCAGAGGGAACGCCTGAAGCAATCTTCAGTGATAATGTCAAGTACGCACCAATATCGGCTTCAATGGCTCTATACATTATTCCTTTGATGTGGACGTCTCGAATTGAATCCTGGCAAAAGACACATTTTAATCAGTGAAAGCGTATCTGAGATAAACAGCATGAGTAGCAGTACAAGTGACATAGCATCACAACTTCTGTCTTTAGAAGTTTGGCAATCCAAGCACTTAACAAAATCTAAATTCTGGTCCATAGATCACAGGCAGCCCCTTGGGGAAAGCTGAAGTTTCCATGGTGATAGTGGCAGTTTCCAATGCAATTTTCAAAATGGGTCACTTGAGGTAATTTGTGTGAATAATTCAGAGGAAGGAGCCAAAGTAAAATCCGTAATTTATATGCAGTACGGTGAGCAAATGGTTTCCAGGTCATCCAAAGGGAATTATTGCTCTCTCCATCTCTGCACCCCTCCCGGTGCCTAGACCTCAACAGCAGGCTCTGGGATCAAGAACGAGAGGCAGACAGACAATAGGGTCCTACTCCTCTCTTCAGGGCTACCGATGGGGCAAGGAACTGCCCAGGAGATTGGGGCTCAGGCAGAGCTGCAGTCCACGGGCAGACAGGGGGCCAGGGAGCATAGGGGCTAAACCCTCTGTAGGCTCAGCGGTGGTGGAGCCTGGCTCTCGGCAGACGTCAGCAGAGACCCATGCATGGGTGGCAGCGGGCAGGGCCTCTAAGAGGTGGCCCTCCTGGAGACGTACGGACACTTGAGCCGGGAGCAGGGGACATGGGTGCAGGGAAAACGGAACCTTACGCCTTAGACTGGTGAGGGGAGATTTGTGTCGAGGGAGGGCAAGAGGACAACAGTTAGGAACAAAGGCTCTGGAGCCAGATTGCCTGGCTTAAAGTCATCCTCTGCTATTAACTAGCTATGTGGCCTGGAGCACATTACTCAACCTTTCTGTGCCTTACTTCCTTATCTGTAGAACAGGAATGATGATAATAGTCCCTACCTCAAGGCATTACTGTAGGAATTGAGCTAGAAAACATGCATAAAGTACTTAGTAGAGCATAAACTCTCCCTAAGGGTCTGCTAGTGGTGGTCAGAATACTTGTAGTAAAAACTGAACCTTCAAAATAGTATCTCTACTCATGAGCGGAAAGGGTTATTGCAAGTGATTCTTAAAGAGTCTTCCAGATTAAGTATTTGTGTGCACAAAAAGGAGAACAGAAACTAAACATTTAAATTTGGTTCAAATAACACCAGAGTGGTGCTGAGAAACTGCAAATCATCTTTATCCTCTTAAGACCCAGAATTCAGAGTAGTCAGGATTTAAAATTAGTCATAAATATACAACAAAAAATACTTTGGTATGTAAATATGTATCTTTTAAAATACCGTAAAATTTCTAGACAGTAATACAGAAACATTTTTTCAAGTTTTTAAAAATGTCTAGGAAGCTTAAAGTATGTATACAAACATAGTTAAAGGTGAATGTGATAATAAAATATATAATTATAAACATATAAAATGCTCATATATACAATAGATACAAGCATATGATTACAAATATCTATATTCTTATATTTCCCTCCCCAGTTGGATTCTGGCCTGGCTTTTGCAGGGCCTCAGAGAGCCCATGAGGAACCTTTATATGCATCAGAAAAAGGCACCCCTTCTGGGAGGATGGACTAGAAAAGGCGCCCCCTATGGACAACTTCAGTCCCAGAGGCCCACAGCCCTTTCTCTGAAGAAAAGACACCCCTTCCTGTGGGCAGGCTCAGTGGTGAGCTTGGTACCAGCTGGATTTCAGCCCCCACTCGCCCCTTTGGCCAGGGGCACTGGTCTGGCCTTTTGGTCAGAAAGAATCAGAAATCCAGACAACAATGTGAGCACCCTGTGTTTTGGGGTTTGTTTGTTTTTGTGTGTTTTTTTTGCCAGATTTTCAGTTCTCTTAATTCTCTTCAATTTATCTTCATTCTTACAATTTTCAAGGTTAAACCACAAATACAAGGATCCCAGCCAAGAACCTATTTAAAACTCCTAGCCTAAAAGGGAGGCTAACAATCTGTTCTTCCACTGGAAAGCTGAAAGAGAGCGAAGCATTTAATCTCTCACTGTTGATACAACCTTGACATCTTTGTACAGGTGAACGGGTTCATAGTCAATGTTGTTTTTCAGGAAGTATTCGTTCACACAGGACAGGAGCATCATCTCCGGCAGGGAGAAGATGTCCATGAACTGCTTCATGGTGTATCCGTGAGAACTCTGCAGAGGGAGGAAGGCGTGTTAGCAACGCAGGCTGACACCACCACCACGGCGGGGCAGCAAGGCACGAGGCAGGAGCCCGAAGGCTTTCCAATTCCTAAGGGGGATTTTCGTCATCCACATTTAGATCCTTTTCCCCAACAAAGGAAATTTCCACTGTGAAAAAGTGAAAACGTTCCCCTTGATTCTTACCATCCACAGCAGAGCTGACATCTCTCTCTAGGCATAACTGGGATGTCCAAGGAAAAGCCCTGATTTCCCCAAAAGGCCTCAACACCCTTCCACTTCCACGCTCCCTGTGCTCTGTCCAACTCCCAGTTCACTCTTTCACCAAACACCGTGAAGAGCCGGCGAATAGATTATTGGCCGTGTAATGACATAAAATAAGCCACTTCCGTATCCTGAATTTGAGCAAATCAACACAGCCCATATTTGAGCTTGAAAAAGAGCCTCTCTCTGAATGCCTGCAAGTATAAGACCAAGTCTGTCGGCTGACTGGGCATCTTCCAGTTCATTCTGACAATGCAAATAAGAGAGCGCATCTGACAGGACAGAAGCAAAAATTTCAGACGGGAATTAGAAAAGCAGAGCTTTCCCTCAGGTGTTCCAATCGCACTGCTCTACAGAAGTGCCTCAAGGGGGAGCAAGAGTTGCTGCTCTGACTTTAACCCAGAAAGAGGGCGCACACCTGAAGATGTGGCAGCAAGCAGGTATGGGTGCAGAGGAGGAGCAAAGAACGTTAGCCAGGCAGGCAGGTAAGGGTTAAGAAAGAAGCTTGAAAGAACCTGGGGGGCTCCTCTTCAGCACACTCATCTCCTCTCTCATATCTAGGGTCTCTTTAAATACACAATCTCAAGTTTCCTTGTCAATTCTGTAAGAACAGCAGGTGAGTCTAGTAGTTCAAGCTCCTATACCTATAAGGCCAAGTTTCGAAAAGGAAAAAGACAGGCTGCTTTAAATAAGGAAAATACTTATCATTACCTTGCCGTAAAAGTCACTCATCTGTTCCAAGGGCACGTGGGATCCGTCGTACATTTCAATGACTTCTTCATCAGGGACAACACTGAGTCCTCTAGAAAAAGGACAGGGAGTGCAGTTTAAAAGATCAAGAGAGAGCAAGGATTCTCAGGTCTCTGTCTTTGGCAGGGATTTTCAGTCGAGGTGCCAGATCCTGTTGTCATGAGGGGGATGTGCCACAAGGAACTGTTGCAGGTAACAGGAAAGATGACACTACTATTACTAGTATTACTATTCTCACTACTGCTGCTGCTCGATTAACAATAGCCATATGCCAGATGTGAATTAGACAGAGGCACAATCTCAGGAGAGAGTCACCATCATTCTCATTCTCTAGCTGAGGCAACTGAGGCACAGAAAGGTTGGGTACCTTGCCCAAGGTGATACGAGTAGAAAGCGGCGAGAGCAGCCTGGAAGCCGGGCTTTTAGGGTGTGGCTCTGGGTCCACATTCTAAAACCTCTAAGTCACGCTGCCGCCCACAAACAGGGACAAGGCATTCTAATCACCTCATTTTGGTGATTTTTAAAAAATGTTTTTAGTACAATAGGGCAGAGAAAGGCTGTTTTCAGCTCTAAAAACGCATTCTCTTGCCTCAGGAAGCACAGGCAGGTCCACGAGGACACACGGAGTGCACGAAGATCGCATTCACGTGTGCACTGTGGTGCAAAGGTCCCATGCGTGGCTCTGCTGAACTAGACTCTGTTACACAAGGCCTGGGCACCACCACCTCCACCACAGACGGACCCCAACACCCCAAATGTGTTACTTCCCTATGTCAAAAGTAAATGTTACGCCTGCCATTTACCTGCCTCGGGGAGATGCAGAAGAATTTGCAGGTGAATCCAGCTCCTTAGCACAGAGGAGAAAATGTGAATTTTTTGGAGTCTGAGTGGCCTGGATTTCAACTCTGCTGCACTCTGCCAGTGACGTGGGCAGAAGCTTTCACCTGAGCTTTAATGTCCTCCCATTCCCTCTCCTGGAATCATCCACTCTAGGGTATTATGAAGGGAAACGTCTGCTCCTCTACCCCTTCTCTAGAGGGGCAAGCACTTGAGAAACAGACACCAAATATTAGGTGACTACAGAAGGCACGGTACAGGAAACGCCGTGCTGTGCTCTAAGAGGAGTATAAACAATGGAGTAAGAATTTTAGTTACTATTACAAAGAGGTTGCTTAGCCTACAAAATCACGGGGCCAATAGCAAAATACATATAAAATATAATTTGTTTTGATATATAATTTTAATGGAAATACCATTTCAACCCCTTTCCTGCTTTTTCCATTGCCTGTATTACTTTACTGAAAAAGATTAGAGTAATTCATTAAAATTTCACCTCTGATCTTGATTAACTTATCTCAACAGCTGGCCTTTGAAAACAAAAGAGGCCCAGTACTTCCCTTTACGGTTGCTCCAGAAATCAGATAAGATGCAGGCACTACACCAGATCATTCTAGTCAGTGACCTTGGGAAGCAAGACGAGCTAAAGCAGCAGCAGCCAGGCTGGGTTCTGAGGCTCAGGACAGAGAGAAGGAGAGGATTCTGCAGTGAGCGCTATCTTCCGCCCATGGCAACACGCAGGCCCTGTCCAGTCCTTCAGAAGCCACTGCTGCCCCGAAGACACCCGCAGCCCGGCGGCCACACAGCCTGCGCCCGTCCAAGTAACCAGATGTCAGCTCCGCTTCCGTCTGCCGCGGTCGGCTCCCTGCCCAGCGGGCGGCTGAGGCAGGTGCAGCGCCACCCAGAACTGTGGTTCAGGTACAGGCAGCCTGCCTGGCCGCACGTGCCGCAGCCTATGCCGCGCTGCAAGTGAAAATGGAAACTACTCTGCCCAGCCTCTACGGCCTCCAGGAAGGGTGCAGCTGTGAGCGAGTCTGCACTCACTCCCACAGCCCTCGGCATAAAATCCAGCCCCCACGGAGGAGCCAGAGCAGGCCCCCAGGCCGAAGTACTCTTCCCACCCTGAGGGGTGAAAGGAAAGCATCCTGACAGGTTTGCTTGCCTACAATGCACTGGGCCCCGTTCCAAGCACCCCTCAGTCTTCAGGACACGCTGGCCCTGCGGCAGGCATGCGCACCATGCCCATTTTACAGAGAAAACTAAGGCTTAGAGTGGATCGAGACCAAGCTCAAGGCCACAGGCACGTGAGCAGCGGAGCAGGACTCACACCCAGGAGTGAGACTCCAGAGCCACACCCACCTCTGCTGCCCCGGCCCCCTCCACCTCCTCGTCTCATCACAGTGAACTCCCTAGAAGCCAACTTTGAACACTCATGCCCTTTTTTGCTTTTATTTTTTCTTTCATTTCATTCCCCTTTAAACATGTCGGCCGGCTCCTCCTACCTCCTCTATACACATTAGAAGAAAGAGACACTAAGGATCCATACAGGTCGTGTGCATGACAGGCGGGGAGAGAAAGGCCATTTCTGGCTGGGAGGGGGAGAAGAGGCCTCACCAGAGGCTGGCTGTGAAGGACGGGTGGGATTTCAAAAGGCAGAGAGGAAGGAAAAGCGCCGGCAGGAGCAAACGCCACGCAGCGCGACCAGAGGGCGCAGAGGAAAGGGACGGCATGGGTTGCTTCTACTTCCCCAGCATCCACTTCTCTTCCTCCTGCTGGTTCAGGACCTATCACATGACCCAAGTCAAGCCAGTGAGACTCCGGTTGAAACTGCTGGGCAGAGAAGCCCCCTTCCTCCTCTCGACTTGGGAGCTGGGGAGGAGCAAGCCTGCTGTTGCCAAGGCTCACGGAGGGTCCTGCCTGCGAGTGAGCCAGTCTTCAGAGGACGACAAATCTGACAATAGCAATCGTGCCTGTACCAGCTGCACCTTCAACCAGCGCCGTCCCTGGGCTGTACAGCTAGTGCGCCCATGTTGTGTTTCTGACTAAGCAGGTTTGAGTTAGGCTTCAGTCATCTACAACCAAAAGCCTTAACAATTCAATAAGTAAAGGGGCTGTCTGTGGAAGAAGAGAAAACTATGGCTTTAAGAAGGCTGAGAAAACAGAGGCGGCTTGGGCTTTATTCTAGAGACAGTGGAAAGCCACCCAGGACTTCAGAAGAGAGGAAGTGGATGCAGAGGGTAATGCTTTAGGAAATTCAATCTGGCAACAATGTTTAGGATGGACTGCGTTACAGAAAGCTGCAAAAGGCCAGGAAAGAAGGAATAAATGTCTCAACCAGTAAGCTGATGGCTGAAGCAAAGATGGTAGGACAGATGCAATAGATCTGGTGATGGAATTCCAGGGAATCCTCACACATGTAAGAAAGACCCCACGGCATGGTGGCCAAGAGCACAGATCCTGGAGCCAGACTGCCTGGGTCCGAATTCTAGCACTTGCTATGTGACCTGGGACAAGCTACTTAACATGTCTGGGGATAACAACAGTAACTACTGTGTAAGATTATTGTCTGGTACCAGTGCCTATCACAGACCAAGCACTCAATATTTGTTAGCTGCTATTTATTATTACTAATATTATTGTTATTCTCACATCATCACTGCTTCCTCTCATTTCTGAAACAACACTAATACAACAGCAAAAGAGTAAACTATAATCCCAGAAGGAAAGACATCAGGAGACAAGAAATTTCAGCTTATTTTAGAAGACAAATTGTAGATTAAAAAAAGGTACCTGCCCCAGCAACACTGAGGACAGGTGCCTACAAGAAGTCACCTTCAAGAAGCACCACTTCACCACCACAGATGTCCAGAAAGGCTCAGCACAAAGAGGTACTGGGGAGTGTGCTCCAGCAAAATGATGAAGTAAAGCCAGAAAGAGGAAGAGGAAAGAAGAAAAGTGGCAAAGAGAAGTCCTAGGATGAGCACCATGCATAAGGCTTCAAGAGCAACCAGGTCAGATCACAGCAGGAGGGAAAAGTCACTGCCAGATTATTTTAAGATTATCTAAAACATCTGAATTGCCAGAAAATAAATATGAGTTTGAGATTTGTGATGAAGCATTTGGAAAAAATTAGGGATACCTACACAGAAAACTCAACAAATAAAGAATGAGATTATCATTAACTCTAAGAAAAAGCAAAGACTATACAAGAAAGAAAACAACCACAGCCCTCCTTGGCGGAAGAGTGAGCGAGACCCGCAGAGTCATGCTCATGTAGACAGTGGGTAGAGTTACAGCCAAACACTGCAGTCTTAACTTGATCTTCAGGAGGCTGGAAGAACGAGGCTGGAGAAGGGGGTGCATGTGCAAGAAGACTAAATCCGCTTTATCACAGCAGGAACAATGTCCAGAATTCATAAATCAGGAAACAGAAGTATAAGCACATTATTTAGAAAAAGGAAGAAATTTCCCAGAAAAGCTATCTACAAGGGTTTAAAGGGGCTGGGAGTGAGCCTGGGCAGTGGCGAGGGGAGGACAGAGGACTGCCACTGTTTGCTATGTCCCTGTTGGTACAATTTGATTGTAACTGTGTATATTTGATTTTGAAAAAAAAAATTAGTTTTAACGGAGTTTATGAGAGAAGAATCTAAACTAAGATATACGTATGTCTCTTAGAAGGTACAAGACACGAATCTAAATACAAACCACACTCCTAAATCCCCTCCCAAATTTGAGAATTAGAAAAGGGGGAAAAAAGCCTTCATTTCTAAAGTCACAAAGATTTCTGACTGAGCTGAGTGCTTCTACTTAGTCTAATTAACAGGGAGAAAAAAAGTCTTAATATCCAAAGCACCCAACTGCCACAATAGGAACAAAAACAGACTCCCTCACCCCAACACACAACCCGAGTCAAACCTCCTCACAAGGATCCTCCCTCTGCCCACCCACTCGGAGAGCTCCATGAGGGCCGCCCCCGCCCCCAAGGGCTCCCTATTGCTCCAAGCACATTTCTCTCATCACTTTTGTCACTTTGTACTGCAGTGGTGGCTTCCCTTCCATACTCCAGGCTCCTGAGGGCAGGGACCAAGTGGTTCCCATCTTTAGAATCCAAACCCATAGCACCTAGCACAGTAGCAGGCCTCACTGAACACTCTTGAATGCGTGAGTGTGTGAGTGGGAGGGGGGCTGGATGGATGAATGAATGACAACACACACCACAGCCCTCATCACTAGACAGTCACTGGATCCGGGAACCCAAAGCCACTCGGTGATTTTGAGTGAGTTAAATCTCACCTGTAGACAGTTCCCAGCTGGATGTAATGGAAAGCATCAATCTTCATCAACACTGCCTTCAAAAACATAAACACATGCACAAGTAAATAATGCACAATTTGCATATTTAATGAGAAGAGTTCCAGGTGTCATGATAAATTCTATCAGCATTAGGGTGCCATAACAAGGAAGCACACTGTATGTTTCTGAGAGGTTACTTGTCAGTTCAAGTGCTGGACAACTAATTAAGGAAATGGTCTCTGCAAAAGAAAAAAAAAAGAAAAGGAAGGGCTACTGGCTCCTCCTCAAAACACCAAAAATGACTAATGGAAATCAACAGCACCTTCCAAAGAACTAAACGTATTCACACATTTCTAATAATAGTCTCTTCAAAATTACTTTATCCAAAGACGTTTTCAATAACTCAGTTCTGCAGCCCCCAAAAAATTTAAGATCAATTTACATGTTCAGCAAAGAAAAGTACTAACAATCATTTTATTCTCAAATAACATTAAACTGTTAAAAAAAAAAAACACGAGAATTAAACCTACCTGCTGTACATCATAATGAAGTCCACGAATTGCAAAATTTGGATCATACTCATACTTCCTGATTTCCGCTGGATACTAAGAAGGAAGAAAGGAAACAATTTTAGCTAATAACGTACTACGCGCAATACAGGTTGTCCGGATTTGACCCATGTACAAAGACTAAGGTAGATGATGTACTTCAGTGGGAAGGTGGGGTCAGAAGGGACAAACCACATGCTTGTCCTTCTGCTTCTGGACCAAACCCTGCTTCCCGGGGACGGGGGGAAGGTGCTGCACAAGGCTGCAGGAGGACAGTGCCTCCCGGCCACAGAGCCCTCACACCAGGACCCGCCCTGCCAGCCACACCCCACTTCTGCCAGGTGTCCTCCTGCCAGGCTCACCCCTCCCACCAGGCCCACCCCTCCTGCCAGGCCCCCTGATCCTGCCCCCGCCTCCCTGCACACAAGTCAGGCCTTGTTCCCACACCCCATCTTAACTCTCCCCTCCTCTTCCCTCCCTCTGCCCTAGACTCCCAAGTCCCTAAGACCCAAGACACACCTCTGCTTCTACCTCCCATATGTCACTTCCACCTCTTGATTTTGAGGCTGCTGATGTGGAGGAACTGGAGCATACCCTCTGGTACGAGAAGCACCACTTCTCCCCCACTCCTTCAGCTCCTACTTAAGCACCTCAGTGAAGGGCCTCCAGGAGCCCACTACCAGGGTTCATGAAGAGAGCCCAGGTTTAAACTTCTCAAAGGGCAGCCCCTCCATAGAGCTTTCATTGTCTTTATCAGCCGGCCAGCTGGCCCCTGCTCGCCTGCAGAACCCTGGACTGTTGAGGCAGTAGGGACCCCCAGCTGGCAGGTATGGCCTCCCCACCCCTGCCCCACCTTGGGCCCAGCGGGGACCTTTCTCGGCACACGGCTAAAGCTCCAAGGTTCTGTCTCAGAATACGCACGACTTTCGGAGGCAGCCCAGCTCCCCTGGCATTTCCCTAATAATTAAACCAGTCCTCACGCTATGCCAAACTCCCAGCCCCTCCTTTTCTACTGAACCAGGCATCCAGGTCCTACCCTCCCTCCCCAAATCTCAGAACACCAGCTACCCCGGTGTTAGGGGCTGAACTGTATCCCCAAAGAAGATATGTTCAAGATACGTCCTAACCCCTGGTCCCATGAATGTGACCTTATTTGGAAATAGGGTCTTTGAAGATATGATTCGTTAAGATGAGGTCAAACTAGGTTAAGGTGGCCCTAATCCAATAAGGCTGGTGCCCTGACACAAACAGAGACTCTGGACAGAGACAGACTGACATAGGGGAGAAGGCCACTTGAAGATGGAGGCACAGAGTGGAGTGAGGGCAGCTGCAAGCCAAGGAATGCCAAAGGCTGATTTGGACTTCTAACTTCCAGAACCACGAGCCAATACATTTCTGGGGTTTTAAGTCACTTAAGCTTGTGGTTCTTTGTCACGGCAGCCCGGGAAACAGAAAGCCACTGAGGGAGTGCCGATGTGCCAGCACCACCACTGCTACTGCTGCCCTCCCGCCCCCATTTTACAGGAAGGCAGCAGAAGGGCCACGCGGCTGGGAGGAGGTAGACGGGAGGCAGGTTCAGGCCGTGGTCCGTGCTCCCCCACCACCCCCGGCCACCGAGGGCAGACCTGCAGGACAGAACTCCTCGTCTGGCGAGGCGGTATCTCTAAGCTCTCCAATCGATGTAAACTGTTTAAATAAAAATCTAGACAACTATGAAAACTCACAGGAAACCTCTTCCCATGCCCGCATGGCTGATTTTTCACAGCCAGGGTCACATTTGTGTGAGAACATTTCCTGGTACCACCAGGCTGACCTACATGTGACAAGTTTTCAAGTCGGGCAGAAGGAAGCACTGACTCACATGTCACATTTGGGCTCATTTATCTAACACCTGCCAGGAGTGTCAAGAAAGCACTAAACTGATATTCCCACTCACAGGCGTTTCCAAGAATTCTGAACACTGTGTAAGGTCTTCATTTTACTTACAGCCTAGACAGAACCCAACATACAGTAACACAGTTCTGTTGGCTGAAATGAGGCTCAAGAAGGTCAAGCACCTCTGGAATCTCCTTTCAAATCTGGGAGTGATGAATAAGGGGTAGAAAAGGAGAGCTACATTTAAAATAAGTCATTGAGAAGGGGTGTTTTGACTGCACATTTGCTAGACACCAGACACTGTACTAGACACTTCTGCAACTGTATTTTATTTACTCCTCACTGACCCAGCACAGAGGAGGCAGGGCATATCACACCCATTTTACTTTTGAATCCTGTGAGGATTCGAGTCAAGGAACCAGCCCAGGGTCGCACAGCTGGGGAGCGTTCGAGCCAGTATTTGAACCCAGGTGCATGTATGTCATACTCAAGTCCACCCCCAACACCACACAATCAACTGAGCCACCGCATCAGGCACTCATCGCAGAGCCTGCCACCGCAGAGACACTCAAGCTTGCGGGAAGGTTAGGAGGGGAGTGTGGCTGTTTCAGTTGAGAGAGGGCACGGGAATAAGAGGGCGTGTATGCTCTCTCTGCACACACTGCTCAAACACCGGGCGGCCCTGTCTTTGAATGAGGCTCATCTGGACTCCCCAGCAGGATACAAACGTCGCGGCAAGTCCGGCTCCACACGCACTCGCGCTCCTGCTCACTCTCACTCTCTCCGTTATTCTTGGAGCCACTCCTGACGGATAGGCAATGCTTTCAAATGGCCCAAAGGCTACAGAAAATGACCTTGAGAATCTGACAGAAGCAGCTAGAAGAGCCCCAGCAGGGCAACGTGGTGGGGAAGAACCCAGGCTCTGGGGCTGAGACCAGGCACCCGATCCTGGCCCTACTGTGTGCAGGCTGTGTGACCTTGAGGCCTTCTAAGCCTCGGTTTTCTCATCCACAAAGTTAAGGCTGTAGGAAGATAAGAGTATACCTTCCCCTCGGTGGAAATCCGCGGGACTAAGTCAAAAAGGCATGGACGAGGCAGCGCAGTCCCTGGCACACAGCAAGTGCTCCATAAGGCTGAGCTGCCTCACAGCATCAGGAATTCAGAGGCCTGGGGCTTTAGACCGGCTCTACTGGCCTCTGCTACTTCCCTAGAGGACTTTAACCTCTCTGGGCCTCTTCCCACAGCTGGTCAATGAAATGACTGCCCTGGGGTCATCTCTGGGCTCCACCCCTGCCTCTCCATTGTGTGATTCCCAGCACAACCAGCCAAGTGAAAAACGTCCTCAAGATGGGCCCTTTCCAGAGATGTTCTTGGCTTCCAACACACACATGCACGCGCGCGCGCACACACACACACACACACGGCATCTGTGGGAATAACCATTAGCAGTAACATGGAGCCCAGACAGCCAGAGCTGCTCACATCTTTCCAATGGCATCATGGTTAGATTTTCTGAACTCATCATAGTCAGAAACTTCCCACCAGTCTGCAACACAAGAGCCACCCTGTGTGAGGTGCACTGAAGATCACTGGTGTCCCTAAAATTAGTGATAAGTAATGTGAAAGATGAAAGAACTTTACTTGGGATTTTTATTAAAATTCTTATTTAGCCCCAGTCTGGCTCCAGGCGCAAATCGGGCAGGCTGGTTTGTGTTGACAAGGAAGGAGCAAAGTGTTCCCTGAAAATGCTACAGAAATTTCCCTACAGCTTCAAGCAGAGTTAATACTAAAATGTTCCAGAGAACCCAGGAATTCCGTGTAGGTGTAATTCCTATAATCCTGCAGCTTGGCCAGGAGCCCCTTTCCTGGCTACTTGCAGATCTCCGGATACAGCTAGTAACCTCCTCATTACAACACCGCCCGGGAGTTCCTGAGGTCCAAATGACTGCAAAGAAAGCCATTTTCCAAAGGTCTCAGATTGATACTTAAAGTAGCCTAAATTATAAGCCTAATTACAGTCAGGGCAGAGGGCATAAAAACAAAGTGCTCCAAAATCTGCACAAAACATGAAGCTAGGGTAAGATGATTTGCATCTCAGTGTGACTCCACATGGAGCGCAGCACTCTCACTTAACTGCGGAATTCACTGACACGTATTTACTGAACCCATACTTTGTGCCAGGCCCTGTGCCAGCCCTGAGAATATGGCAGGGAACAAAACTAACAAAGTCTCCAGCTAAGAAGCTTCCATTTTAGCCTGGGGAGGTAGACCACAAATACACATATAAACACATATAATAATATGTTAGAGTGGTAAGCACTATGAAGAACATGCAATAGAAGAGGTCATAGCTCTGAAAGTGAGGAGGAGCAAGTCCTCAGGCTTTCCGGGGGAAGCTGAGGCAGAGGAAAAAGAGAGTGCAAAGGCCCAGGGGGGGAAGGAACAGGTTTGGCAGGTTCAAGGAACAGCAAGGAGGCCAGTGTGGTTGGAGCAAATGAGGGCAGGTGGGAGGAGGGAGGTCCCAGAGGAAGCTGGAGGGCACTAGAGGCTTTTGTTTTTAAAGGTGGTACCACGGATTGAACCCAGGACCGCTTATGCCAAGGATAAGAAGGGTAAGAGCTCTGAGCTACACGCCCTCCCCTAGAGGCTTCTTTTTAATCCCAAGTGTAATGGAAGGGGCATGATTACCGTTTCAGAACAGACAAAGGGGCAAGAACAGTCAGGAAGCTACTGCTCCCCGAGCTGGGAAGGGGTGGTGACCTGGACAGGGTGGCAGCAGTGGGTGGAGTCAGGACATATTTTGAAGGAAAATACCTTTTGAATAAGAGAAAAGAGAGCTCAGAGCTGCACATAGTGACTTGCTTCCAAAGAGTACAGTATGGAAAAGGGAGAGGGAATAACTTTACAGTGAAGAAACCTGACAAGCACTACCTCAGCCAGGTGATCCAGGTCAACATCACAATGAATAGTCACGTTGGCAGTTGTGCCCCTGATATGAGGTGATGAAGATGGCATTTATCTCTGGGTCTTCTCCCAAAGACCCATAACGCCAGTCTAATCATGAGAAAAACATCAGACAAATCCCAATTAAGGGACATTCCATAAAATACTTGATCAATGTTCCTCAAAATTGTCAAAGTCATCAAAAACAAGAAAAGTCTGAGAAACTGTCACAGCCAAGAGGAGCCTAAGGAGAAATCATGATGAAATACAATGTGGTACCTTGGATGGGCTTCTGGAATGAAAAAAAAAAGGACATTAGGGAAAAAATGAGGAAATGTGAATAAAGTATGGGCTTTAGTTAATAATAATGTATCAGTATTGGTTCATTGATTGTGATTAATGCACCATACTAATGCAAGACCCTAACATTAGAGAAAATTGGGGGCAGAGTATAAAGAAGTCTCTGCATTACCTTTGCACAGTTTAGTAAATCTAAAACTCTTCCAAACCAAAGTTTATTTAAAAGAGAGAAAGCACAAAAGGGAGAGAAAGGGTACCCACAGTACTTGTTGAAAGATGGGATGTGGGATGTAGGAGAACGCAGCTGATGTTAGGCTTAGTAGTTGAGTCACCGGGTAAAGGGCAGTGCCAAGGAATGAGATGGGGAATGCTGATGAAGGTGCAAATTTGGGAGATGGAATCAAGAACTCTTCTAACACTCATTTCTGTTCCTTGGTGGGCATATGAAATGAAAATATGGATACAGTTATTACTCTCTATTATTAAGTTCCATTTCTGTAAAATTTTGTTCATTTTTTTTAAAAAAAGATGATTATGAAAGAGCTGGAATTTTCACATGTGCTTTTTCGAAAGATGCTAAACTGCAAATTTACTATGTATCTCAAAAGCAGATGTCATTCCATCTCTACAAATACATAAAGTGCATTTAGTCTTGGCAGGAAAAATGGTACTAAACTCAGGGAATCTTGGAAGAACTATTTTGTTTAATCAGAGCAAGAGACAAATCTGCATAAGCATAATTGATTCTATTAATATACTTGATATAATTGGTTATAATTTGTTTCTTTTATCAAAGCAACAAACAGTCATAATGGGAATGAAATTTTAATGATCTTAAATCTAGAAGCTTTTCTAAGCATAATGCTTGCCGCTTTTATTTTTTCCATCTCTTTCACCGCTTTTCCCCAAAATTTCGTAAGTTTTTTATTTTCATAAATTTTTTATTTTCATCCTAACAATAAACCCATTAGGTAGAAAGGAAAGGTGGTTTTATCTCTACAAGGGCCAATGTGGAGTAGAGAAGAGTACATATGCTTCTTGGAAACAGACAGATCTGAGTGCAAACCCTGGTTCTGCCTCTTACTGGCCTATGGCCTTGAACTAGTGGCTTAATTCTTTGAGCCTCAGTTTCCTCAACTATAAAATAGAGATAATATCTATTTGTAGGACTGTCATGCTGATTTAGAAGTGAGTAATAGTAACAGATAACATTTATTGAGTGCTTTTTATATGACAGGTACTTTATATATGTTAACTCACTTAATGATCACGATAACACCATAAGTGAAGTATTATTCCTATGCCCATTTTACAGAGGAGGAAACTGACACCCAGAGAATGTCAGTGAGTTACTCAAGATTTTGTAGGAACCAAGTGGTGAAAGCCAGGAATCGAACCCCGACAGTCAGACTCTTGAGTCTCTGCCTTCGGCACCTAGCAGGTAATCAATAGATGGCACTGTTAGTATAGTACCCTTCCTTTTATAAATGACGTCAAAGTCATGAAAATCACTGTCAGAAAACCTGGGACTAGAATGCCAACACCAGTGGAACATCCTGTCAGCTCACTCTCGCAATGGGTGGTGAACAGATGGCATAAGTTGGTGGATGTGAGAAAAAAGGGCAAATCCAGCTGGTTTTTATTCTCCTCCCTCCTCACGGTCAAGGGCAAGGACCACGGATAAGGTGGAAGAGAAGAGAGTGTCTTGAATAAATGGAGAACTGTGGCTGGATAGCAAGGGCCTAGATGGCTTTACATCTAGAAAAGTACCATATCTAAAGAAAGCTGACTGTTGGATTAATGGCAAAAAGGAAGGTTATTTACAGCAAATGCCATTTATCATTTTGGATGAGGAAAATATGGGGCTGCTTATTAAATCCACTAATAACAAAACCCTAAGGGGATCAGGAAATATACTGGATCAAATGGCCAGGATCCAAAACTAATGGAAACTTTGATTGCGTTAAGAAAATTATAGCATCCAGAACCAGGGAGGTGATGGTCTCCCTCTAGTGCACATTAGCCAGACCCCACCTGCAGTGCCATCTTCAGTTCAGGGCCTCACATTTGAGAGGGACAAACCAGAGCACACACAAAGGACAGTGACCAGGATGATGAAAAGAATGGAAAACAAGACAAATGAGAATGGCTGAAGGAACTACGGATGATCAGTCTGGGAAAAAGAAAAGTCTTAGGGGGTCTTAGGGGGTATAACAAGGCTAATCTATATAAC